>WFMF01000463.1:0-136422 GCA_011033025.1 Beroe forskalii
GAATTTTTTGAATTTGGTTTATTCCTTCACGTCTTGTAGCCGATAGGTTGGACATTCAAGCGATGATCCTCAGAGTTGGGAAAAATAAAATTTTTCCCATTTTTCAGTTAATACAGGTTAACAAAGTCTTTTTCCCCAACAGGTTTTGCAGTTTTTTGGCTCACCAGCCCTTAACAACGGGTTTTTCGCGGACTTGTCCTGGTGATGGAATTTCTGGCAGTTGTTACATCTTTAATGAAGTGGCAAAACACTGCAATGTACTTTCCCAAAAAAACCCCTTTTTTTTGGAGATGCTAAAGAACTTTCTGATCTCGTTGCTTCCCCTGATGCCCTGGTCCCCTATTCCCCACTTCGTTGCTCCCTGATGTATAACCCCCAAAAGGGGTTGATCCATTGCAAAAGTGATGTTTTCCCCCTCGTGCTTTGACATGGCTACCCTTAGATGATCGGGAAAAATTTTCTCAATGATGTTAGCAAGCAGAATGTGGGGAGTCCTCTCAGGTGGCTGAAAAACCTTGTGTCCAGGGTGGAGTTCCTCTATTCTTTTAGCCAGCTTTTGCGGTCCCTGCTTTTCAACAACCAGTACATTTTCACCAGACTTTTTTTGTAGCTTTTATTAACATGAATTTTGTTTTCAGTCACTATTTTTCCAAATCAGTATATCAGCCATATTAGTACCAGAGGAGTTCATTTCAAGATGAGGTGTTTTAGATTTGACTTTTTTCAAGTCCTTCCTTATTATTCAAAAGAGGGGTTTAATTCAGCCTGTGGCTGGGTACTAATAGGCTCAGGTTGGGGTTGTGTAACAGTCTGATTTCCCTGCATGACGATCAGATCCTTAATTTGAGTGATATTGTTTTCCATGGATTCCATTTTCCGCTCCAGTGTATGAACATGAGCCTGCAGAGATGCAGCTTTCTTGTGCTCATGATCAGTCAGGCATGGATCACAAATAAAACAGAATGTACCACCAAATGAATCACTTTCTCTAATCGCTTGGAAAATGTTCAAGATATGTTTTTTGTTGCATAGCACATTATCCCCAGAGCCCCATTTGCCAATCTGCATATTGCATGAAAATTCTTGTTACAAAATAAACATGTCACATTTTTCCAATGCATTATCATCTTCGCAAAGCAGAACAAATGCCGAATTCATTGATCAAAGTTGGAGAAGTGCAAACAGGGTTACCTTTCCTTGAGTGGGGAGTCGAGAAATTAGATTGCTTTGATGTGTGTGTGGAGGTGGCTGGAGTTGGAGTTAGGTAGTGACGAGGGGGTGAGGTTGTGACTGATGTCAGTCTCATTGTCGCTGTCTTCAGCTAGAACCATGGTGGGGTGCACTCTCTAAACAGTGCCTGAAATGAAACTTGAGGACGGGGCAGGGTTGAAACCACTACACTTACACCAGCGCCTGATGCACTCCCCACCAAGACTTCAAGCAAGAATTACCCAGAAGGACGGTGTACTAATCAGAATGATTCCGACAGCACACAGACAATCTGTTATCAAATCAAACTTTCGGCTTTGGGTTCCTCAGTTAGTTAATTTAATATGTGTTGTGTTGTAAGTTGTGTTGTGTTGTAAGTTGTTAGTGACCATTCCCTTGATCCAGCCGGCTGTGCTTGGGTCTAGGGGGGACTTGTCGATGGCTTCCGAGATAGCTTTGAAGGACACTGTCGAAGGCCCCTTCTCGATCAAGGAAGGTGCCTAGAACATGGTCCCTTAGTTGGCTATTCTCTTCTCGATCTTGGTGACTTTGTGAGCTGTTTCAGTTGAGGTGCCTTTCTTGGAAGCCAAACTGCTTTTGCTAGGATTTGTCACTCCATGCCAAGGTCATGCTGCATATGCTTAAAGGATTGGCCTTTTTTCCTGTAGCTTGAGGGAGTGGGTGAGAGTGTAATAGTGCGGAAAGCGTTGGGTTTATAGTCAGTCTTCCAGGTTTGGGATGAAGATGCCCGTTGGATTCGGTCCAAGGTTTGGGAACGTGCTGCATTTCATGACTTTTGATCATGATTCTTCACAGCGATATTGATGTGCTTCCCGCTTGTTGAATTGTGATTGGCTGAAGTGTGTCTGGTCCAGCTGCTTTGAGGGGGGCTCGAGAAGGACATTATTGCTTCCTTCATTCTTGTGTCACTGTAAATATTGTCTAGAAGATGTGTGTCTGGGATAGTATGGTCTGTATGAGGATTAGAGGTAGCATCATCTTTGAAATGACTTCTCTCCATAACCTCGAGAGTGTCTCTTCGGTGTGGTCGTGAGGGTGCCATCTGATTTGTAGACAGATTCTAGCTTCTCTGTCTTGTCATTGCAATTTTTGAGAATTTTTGTTCATTCTGGCCGACTCCTTGACTGTCTCAGTGTCGGCACAGAATTTCCTCCATTCGTCCTGTTTTGTTTTTGGTGTGTGAAGTTTGTTGTAAGTTCTGTTGCTCTGTCTGAGGGCTTCCCAGTGTTCTTGGGTTTTTGCTGGAACGTGCAGTCATGAGTTTCCGCTTCATGTCGCGGTGTGCCTGTTCCACCTCAGCGGTCAGCCAGGGTGGTTTTTTGATGGTGCTTTCATGATGTGTGTTATTGGGCATGCTTTATTGAAAGCCTTAGTTAGATGTTCGTTGAGTTTGGTTGCAGCAGTGTCCAAGTCTTTGTTTGAGTTAATGTCATGGATGGGGTGGGGTTATTTGTCCAGGAAGGTATCAAATACTTCCCCAGTCTGTGTTTTTTGGTAAGCCAGGACTTGCCGAGGCTTGTTGAGTCGCTTCGAAGTTATGTTGAATGTAATGTAGTGATGATCGGAATTAGAGTAGCTAAGATCCTTCAATTCTCGACCTGGTCGTTACCTACGTTGTTGGTGATGGTGAGGTCAATAATAGATTCATGGCCTCTGGAGTTAGAGAAAAGTTGGGGTAGTGCCCTTATTAACCCAAGTTTAGGCCGAGGCTGCTGAGGAGATCAACAAGGCTTTCTCCCGGTTATTGCAGGTTTTGTTTCCCCAGAGGGTGTGCTGTGCATTAGTGTCAGAGCCTATAATGATAGGAAGTTTGTTGTTATTTGCGTAGTTAACAAAGAGGTATGAAGTTGGTGGGGGTATGTTGTGTGTTATGTCCATGTAGGATGACACGAAATGATTTCTTTGTCCTCATGTTTCAGTAGCACTGCTATGAGGTCTAGGGTGGTAAACTGTGTCAGCTCCGGCAATGGTTATCTAAGTCTTTTGTGTACTACTACCGCCGCTCGTGGTTTGTTAGACCTATCTGTGCTGTAGTATGTTTTCAGGTGAGGATTGATTTTGGGGATGATGTTGTTGGAGTTCGAGTATGGCTCCGTGGCAAGAATTATATGGGGTTAATTTTGTTCTTATTAGCGATTAACGTGTCCCATGCATTCTTCTTTTTTCTTGGTTGATTTGGGTAACTGATAGAAGATTTTGCCCCTTTACTTGCGGCTCCTCTGTTGGAAGTGCAAGGGGCCCACCCGCATTGGGGAGAAGTTAAGGTTTGGTTTGGGGTCGAAGGTTGAGGGGGTTTTTTGGTGCGGCGGAGAAAGAGTCGAGGGGCCCCCGCCCGCCCCACAGGTCTACGACCTGTCTGGGGCCAGGCGGTTACTGGCGGCCGGCCAGAGCAAATACCCGCCGAGGATATGGTCCCAGGTAGCATTTCATTGGCTCAGGTACTCCTTGCCCTTAGGTGAAACGTCTGCAGGCCCACACACCCTCGACGGCTGGCCACTACCCCCTCTCCACCCTCTCCGGCTTGCTCAGTGCACATGCTGTAAAGTAATTGTTTGTAGTTAATGTAGTTGCCTCGGATCTGGTACTGCGTTTGGAGCGCCACCCATGACGATAGCAATGATGGGGTAAGATGTGAAAATAAACGAATAATCCATAAAACATTGGAAGAAATGCGGTAATGTGAAATACCGCCAGAAGAAAAGTAAAAGGCATGTAAGAACTGTCTCAGGGTGACAGCCTTGAGGACCATGCCTACCCTCACAAACCCAAAAGACCCTTTAGTCCCTTTTGAGCGGACGGTTGTGAGTGAATCGTACACAGGGGATGACAGGGTTACTACTGCCCCCGAAGCAGGTATGCCGCTGGCAAGCCATAAAGGGAGGGCAGTCAGCACACGTGCCGCGGGGTCAGGGTGACCTATTGTGCAAAAGGAAAGAGCCGTGTACGTCCCCGCCCACACCCCCTCCCCCCGGACGGTTCGAGCCACCTCGCAGGGCTGAAGAAGCTCCCCTTGACGTAGACCCGAGCACCATCAAGTGGTCCCCAGTATCCAGTCGCAGGCAGACAACCCCCTCCCTTACACGAAGCGGCCCACTAACCATACGGCACGAGGATGTGCAGGCAGACACGCACCGGAACGTCCCCGCCCCCTCCCCCAGACGGCTCGAGCCACCTCGCAGGGCTGAAGCTCCCTTGACGTAGACCCGAGCACCATCAAGTGGTCCCCAGTATCCAGTCGCAGACAACCCCTCCCTTACACGAAGCGGCCCACTAACCATACGGCAGGAGGATGTGCAGGCGGACACGCACCGGAAAAGAAGAAAAAGAAAGAAAGGGAAAACAAGGGGCGGCTCCCCGCCCCCTGCGCCCCGCCCGCCAAGCAGCCAGAGCCCCGCGATGGGTTGGGGCAACCCCCCCGACATGGACCCTTGGTCCAACGAGTGGATCTCGGTACCCAGCCGTGGGCGTCCCCCCTTCCCACGAAGACCCCCACGCCACGTGACGGACGGTTTACGCAGAAGGCCGGAATCCGCCTAAGGCAGGGGAGGTCCCGATCTTTTATGCACCCCCAGGAGACGCCCTGCCCTATGGCCGACCCAGGGGCTGAATCGTTTGGCGTAACAGCGGCCGTCAGCCGGTTTGTCTCCCTACTGCCGGCCCCTGTCCGAGACAGCCCCCTTACCGTCCACTAGGCTTATGCTGTCTGAGGGGGGCGCACTCCAGACCGAGACCTAAGATGAAGTCGAGGACACCCCCTCCCCGCGGAACTGCCCAGCTGTTACCGCAGGAAGAGGGGCCTTCCTGGGGTGCTCTGCCAGGCTAGAACTGTGTTTAGCCAGCCTCAGAGCGGGTGAGTGGCTGTTTCCGGCGCTTCCCGCGAGGAGGATCCCCGGCCTTCACGGGATCGGCCTCTCCCCTGGGCTGTGGAGTTAAGGGGTGACCCAGGGGGGTGGAGGGCGCGCTAGGGCCGGGGATTCCGGAGCTTGTGCACGCCATGCCCAGACTAGGCACTCCGGAGACACAGTATCCCCCACGTACGCAGCGCCCCAGGGGCGCGGCCGGCAGCGGCGAGCCGCCGCCGACCCCGCCGACCCGGCGCACCACGCCCGTGAAGTGTGTTTTGCTGGTGAATAGGCCTTGGACAAAACACAAGCGCCTAGGGGGGCCATGTAGTCCCATGCACTCCTCCCATTTATAATATAAGTATGTACTTCTCTTCACTAAGTGCATATGCTTAATTTCTTGATGCTTGGAGTAAAGACAAAGACCAAAGAGCAATTTTCAGTTTTATTCTGGCAGATGGTCACTGCACTTGTCTGTGCTATACTCTGGTACCAGAGGGTGACTGCTAGGGGCTTACCTCTTAAAAAGCTCTCACAATTTAAACACCCTGAAAGCTGAGGCCTGCACACCACTCATCATGGTGTGACTCACTTAGATCCTTCTGCTCTCCAGATTGTATAACCTAAAGGAATCATGTTGGTGATCAAGTAAACAAGTATGGAGGTATCTTAATGTGATACTTCATCATAATGTAAAATTCTCATGCCAAATATTATGTAATACCACATACTAATTCTTAATCATCTAATACTTCATCATAATTTACAATATTTATGCAAAAAATTATGTCCTTTCATATCTACTTGCTTATCATCTCATTTAGGTGCTCAATATATAAATTTTTGCGTGTTAGCCTAATAAATGTCATGCTGTCATTGGGCAATGCGCAGTGCAAGAGGAGCTGGGACACCCGGAGTGAGATTAATTTGGCCCACCCTTCGCTCTCTTGGTGATTTAGCAGTACAACCCTCATGAGAGCATGGCCATTCAGCTAAGTGTTCCCTTCCCTGATACAATAAACGCCAAACAATCTTTGTTCCATAGTTCATATGAGTTATAATATGATATGCAAGTATTACACTGTAGTCGAGTGAAACACAAAGAGTCAAGTCAGTCCACACCGCAAAAATCTACTAGTTTCGACAGGTTACATTATCTGAATAATATAAAACCTATCGTCCTCAGGATCTCCTTGGACATAGACTTCCTGAAGTAATCAAAAACATAAAATGTTGTCAACAAGATATACATAAAAACCTAAAAATAAAAATGGACAAAAGGGGAAAAATTAGTAAAAAGCAGAATATATATCTACCTAAAAAGAAATAATGCAATGAATTATTAAAAAGCATTTTCAAACCCTAGCTACCCCACGTGGGAAGCTAAATAAAGTGTGCCTACATTAGTGCCATCAAAGTAGTGTTTGAGGGGTTGCTCTTATTGGCAACTGGGATTGGAGAAGAGAATTGTTTATATCATAAAGGTGCCGCAAGTTTCTGAATACTTCTGTGCACCCTGAATGAAATGATCTATGTGGTCCATGCTGTCGAGTCCTACCTCCTTTAAAGTTTAATATGATATTATCTACAGATGTGAGACATTCTCTGAATCTGAGTTTAATTTGCAGTGTTAGGGCCTTCCTCATGGCAGCGGTGGTAGTTGTGGGAACAAATATGGCATAGATTTCCCTGTAGCATAGGTGCCGTTGTGAAAACATGGTTCTGACTTGAGTCTGTAATGCGATTAGGTCAATCTTGAAGTCTACTAGTATCCTTGTTAATGCTTCAATCATGTCTGAGGGTGTTTTGGAAACTAGTGTGGTGTTAATGGATTGAATCAATGTTAAGCATTGCATGTGGAGCATGTTTTGAATGGTGTTTACATTGTCCGTGCTGAACACTGGGCTTGTAATTCTACCCCAGGTGGGGAGGTAAAATTTCCACTCCTCTAAGGTGACTTCGGTGTGCAAGATTTCCAGCATGGTGGGTCCATTTAAGCGAAAATTCTCTGCAGGCCATCTTGGGAGGTGGGTAAGGTGGGTCATGGTGGATATTAACCTAAAGAGAGTAGATAAGGTTTATATGTGAAGACAGAAGTGTTAAAGATGCATTAAGATGTGAAGATGTTGGCAAGTTTGATTGAATTATGATATTTTTCAATATACTGTAATTTCATGCAAATATACGACAAAAGCCACCAGATTGAAACTCCGATCTTCCTGAATCATAGGCAAACAAATCCAAGGCAATAAGTAGGCAAAAAAATGGGTGGACTTAACTCCGCCGCAGACCCGCTGCGGACCCGGTGGACCCGCTGCGGGTCCGCCGCGGACTCCACTAAAGTCCACCATGAAATTTTTTTGGTGGACTTTGGTGGACCCGCAGCGGACTTTTCAAAACTCCGCCGCAGAGTGGTGGGTCCGCTGCGGGTCCGCTCGGGCTCCGCCGCGCACTGGTGGACAGTCCACCGAAAAAGTCCACCAAAAAAGTCCACCAGGAAAAAAAGTCCGCCGTGGATTGGAGTCCACCGCAGAGTTTTTGTCCACCGGTGGACTCCCCAGGTGGACTCCACCAGCGGACTTTGGTCCACCGGCGGAGTCCACAGGTGGAGTCCACAGGTGGAGTCCACCAGCGGAGTCCACCTGTGGACTCCACCAGCGGATTCCACCAGCAGAGTCCACCAGCGGAGCCCACAGGTGGAGTCCACAGGTGGAGTCCAACTCCACCAGCGGAGTCCTCTTGTGGATAACATTTTTGGCCCCGAAATTCCATGATTTTCTGGCGAAATAGCCGTCAAATCGCTCAAAATTTCCATGAATTGCGGACGTCCGCATTATGTCCGATATACCTTATCGGACATAATTATCACGGACTTTAGTTTCACGGACATAAAACTTCACGGACATTAATGATTATTAATGATTATAATATTCACGCTTGATCCAGCCACTTCAAATTTCAAAAAATCTTCAAAATTATCGGCTCGATTTCTCCCATTTTTCCCCCACTTGAATGCTTGGACTGAAGATTTTTTCAATATTTTTCTTTAATAAATATGATAAATTTCCATATTGCAGGTACTAATACTAATACTAATAAGCATTAAAAAGAAGCATAATTTCGGTAAAATGGTAGTACAGGAACATGGATGAATTTAGCCCCCAATAGCCCCCATTAGCCCCCATGGGGGCTACGTGAGGGGCTAATAAGGGGCTAGTGAGGGGCTAATTTTAAGCATTTAGCCCCCGTGGGCGCTAAAATAGCATGGGGGCTATGGTGGGGGCTATAGCGCCCACGGTGAGGGGCTATTTAGCCCCCATTAGCCCCTCACTAGCCCCTCACTAGCCCCTCACGTAGCCCCCACGGGGGCTAAAAATGAAGGTTAGCCCCTTATTAGCCCCCATTAGCCCCCACAGAAAAATTAGCCCCCATTAGCCCCCACGGATTTTAAGTTTGTGAATTTCCATGGGGGCTATTGCGCCCATATGAGGGGCTATTGCTCCCATATGAGGGGCTATTGCGCCCATATGAGGCTAGTGTCCCATATAACTCCTGGCTCTTCATTATCTATGATAATGACGTCAGTCAGAAAAATATAGTTAAGCGCACCTAGCGCTTTAAGGACTCGGGTTCGGGTCACGATTAGGGTCAGGATTTGTTAGGGTTAGGGTTAGGATTAAGGTTAGGGTTTTGGTTAGGGTCATGGTTAGGTTTGGGATACAGAAAAATTGACCTTTAGGTCTGTGACGTCACTCAGCCAGAGTTATATGGGACACATACCCCATATGAGGGGCTAATTTGGTTGGTTTCTGGCAAAATCAGCTAGCCCCCACCAGCAGTAAATTTTGTGCTAAAAATGCAAATTTTCAAATCGTATTAAAAATTGCAAGACCACTAGCCCCCACCGTTACAAAATACCTAAATAGGTTCCTGCACCTTACTAGCCCCTTATTAGCCCCTTATTAGCCCCTTATTAGCCCCTCACTAGCCCCTTATTAGCCCCTCACTGGCCCTTATTGGCCTCACTAGCCCCTTATTAGCCCCTCACTAGCCCCTTATTAGCCCCTCACTAGCCCCTTATTAGCCCCTCACTAGCCCCTTATTAGCCCCTCACTAGCCCCTTATTAGCCCCTCACTAGCCCCTTATTAGCCCCTCACTAGCCCCTTATTAGCCCCTCACTGGCCCCTTATTAGCCCCTCACTAGCCCCTTATTGGCCCTCACTAGCCCCTTAGCCCCCCTCACTGGCCCTTATTGGCCCCTTATTAGCCCCTCACTGGCCCTTATTTGCCCTCACTGGCCCTTATTAGCCCCTCACTGGCCCTTATTGGCCTTATTGGCCCTCACTGGCCCCTTATTAGCCCCTCACTGGCCCCTTATTGGCCCCTCACTAGCCCCTTATTAGCCCCTCACTAGCCCCTTATTAGCCCTCACTAGCCCCTTATTGGCCCCTCACTAGCCCATTATTAGCCCCTCACTAGCCCCTTATTAGCCCTTCACTAGCCCCTCACTAGCCCCTTATTAGCCCCTTATTAGCCCCTCACTAGCCCTTATTGGCCCCTCACTGGCCCTTATTAGCCCCTCACTAGCCCCTTATTGGCCCTCACTAGCCCCTTATTAGCCCCTCACTAGCCCTTATTGGCCCTCACTGGCCTTATTGGCCCCTCACTAGCCCTCACTAGCCCTTATTAGCCCCTCACTAGCCCCTTATTGGCCTCACTGGCCTTATTGGCCCCTCTGGCCCCTTATTAGCCCTCACTAGCCCCTTATTAGCCCCTCACTAGCCCCTCACTAGCCCCTTATTAGCCCTCACTAGCCCCTTATTGGCCCTCACTAGCCCCTTATTAGCCCCTCACTAGCCCCTTATTGGCCCTCACTGGCCTTATTGGCCCTCACTGGCCCTTATTGGCCCTTATTAGCCCCTCACTAGCCCCTCACCTGCCCTCATGCATTCAGATCATAGTGCAGTTACTACGTCACGTGATATATCACGTGACATTTCACGTGGTAGACCACAAGAAATATCACGTGAACTCTAGTTCTCTCCAGTGCAGATTATATCCAGTGCTGATTATATCCAGTGCCGATTTTATCCGAAGCTCTGTTGAATCGTAAATAAATACTAATAAGTGAAATTCGTGCGGCTCTTCCAATTCCATTTTGATCCTTGAAGCAGAAAAAATACCATTACTGATACTAATCCTTTATATTGTCAGGCACGCCCCGGCCGCCAAAAGCAAAGGTAAAAGGGGTCAGACAACGTCTGACAGACTCTTTGAGTCTGTGCTTGTGAGTGCGCAGAGGGGCCTGGCAACGCCAGGCAAGGATTAGGTTTTTACACACCGCTAGCATTGCTTCGAAACCTAACCATAGCTCTAACCAAAACCCTAACCTTAATGCAGAATGCAAACCCTTCCTAAGAAAAGCCTGCATACTCATAGTATAGGTTTTCGTTTGCTAAACATGTATCAGTATATCCCTGTGTGCGTTGCGCGGCGTGCTTCCCCCAGAGAAGCGTGGCGAGGCGCCCTGTAATGCATGCATACCTATAAGTATAAGGGCTTAGGAAAGGTGTATGCACGCGTGTGGCTTCCCTTACCAGGGTATGTCTCGCATGTAAACACTAAACAGGGCTGAGTGACCTCACAGATCTAAAGGTCAAGTTTTGTATCCTCAACCTAACTGTGACCCTAAGCAAAACACAAATCATAATCCTTACCCTAAACATTGCTGTATGATGTTACCCTACCCTCCAAAGCATCGTTTGCAACACGACCCTCCAAACTTCGGTATGTCTCCCATATAAACGGCTCTGAGTGACGTCACAGATCTAAACGTCAATTTTTCTGTATCCTAAACCTAACCATAGCCTAACCAAAACCCTAACCTTAATACAAACACTAACCCTAACAAATCCTGACCCTAATCCTGACCCTAACCCTAGTCCTTAAAGCGATAGGTGCGCGTAATTATATTTTTCTGAGTGACGTCATTGTCATGGATAATGAAGCCGTTTTATATGGGAGACCAACCCAAACTTCAGAGTGTTGCGCTAGGGATGGAGAAATCCATCAAAAACATTGTATTTGTAAATCCCGACCCTAATCCTAACCTCTTAAGCGCTAGAGTGACGTCATTGGTAGATAGGCAATGAAGGCTCGTATAAAGTTTGTGATGCCCCCTGGTCACTGGTTAGGGCTAGACTAACTGTTATTCACGGGCATCACAAACTGGAAGAGGCGTGCGTCTGACAATATAAAGGATTAGTATCAGTAATGGTATTTTCTGCTTCAAGGATCAAAGTGGAAGAGCTTTACTTTTGAATTTTACTTATTAGTATTTATTTACGATTCAAGGGAGCATCGGATTAAATCGGCACTGGATATAATCAGCACTGGATATAATCTGCACTGGAGAGAACAAGAGTTCACGTGATATTTCTTGTGGTCTGCCACGTGATATATCACGACGTAGTAACTGCACTATGATCTGGAATGCATGAGGGCAGGTGAGGGGCTAGTGAGGGGCTAATAAGGGGCCAGTGAGGGGCCACAGGCTAGTGAGGGAATAAGGCCAGTGAGGGGCTTATGAGGCTAGTGAGGGCCAATAAGGGCCAGTGCTGGTAATAAGGGCTAATAAGGAGGGGCCAATAGTGGGCCAGTGAGGCTAATAAAGGGGCTAGTGAGGCCAATGCCCAGTGAATAAAGGGCTAGTGAGGGGGCTGAAAAAAGACTGGTGAGGCCAATAAGGCTACAGTGAGGCCAATAAGGGTTGGGGGGCAAATGGGGGCTAGTGAGGGGCTAGTGAGGGCTAATAAGGGGGCTAATAAGGCCAGTGACCGGCTAGTGAGGGGCTAATAAGGGGCTAGTGAGGGGCTAATAAGGGGCTAGTAGTGAGGGGCTAATAAGAGGCTAGTGAGGGGGCTAATAAGGGGGCTAGTGAGGGCTAATAAGGGGCTAGTGAGGGGGCTAATAAGGGGGCTAGTGAGGGGCTAATAAGGGGCTAGTGAGGGGCTAGTAAGGGGCTAGTGAGGGGCTAATAAGGGGCTAGTGAGGGGCTAATAAAGGGGCTAATAAGGGGCTAGTGAGGGGCTAATAAGGGGCTAGTGAGGGGCTAATAAGCCAATAAAAAAGGGGCTAATAAGGGGCTAGTGAGGGGCTAATAAGGGCCAGTAGGGGCTTTAATAAGGGCCAGTGAGGGCTAATAAAGGGGGCTAGTGAGGGGCTAATAAGGGGCTAGTGAGGGGCTAATAAGGGGCTAGTGAGGGGCTAATAAGGGGCTAGTGAGGGGCTAATAAGGGGGCTAGTGAGGGGCTAATAAGGGGGCTAGTGAGGGGCTAATAAGGGGCTAGTGAGGGGCTAGTGAGGGCTAATAAGGGGCTAGTGAGGGCTAATAAGGGGCTAGTGAGGGGGCAAATAAGGGGCTAGTGAGGGGCTAGTGAGGGGCTAATAAGGGGCTAATAAGGGGCTAGTGAGGGGCCAATAAGGGGCTAGTGAGGGGCCAGTGAGGGCTAGTGAGGGCTAATAAGGGGGCTAGTAGAGGGCTAATAAGGGGCTAGTGAGGGGCTAATAAGGGGCTAGTGAGGGGCTAATAAGGGGCCAGTGAGGGGCTAATAAGGGGCTAGTGAGGGGCTACAAGGGCTAGTGAGGGGGCCAGTGAGGGGGCTAATAAAGGGGGCTAATAAGGGGCTAATGGGGGGGCTAGTAAGGTGCAGGAACCTATTTAGGTATTTTGTAACGGTGGGGGCTAGTGGTCTTGCAATTTTAATACGATTTGAAAATTTGCATTTTTAGCACAAAATTTACTACTGGTGGGGCTAGCTGATTTTTGCCAGAAACCAACCAAATTAGCCCTCATATGGGCGCAATAGCCTCTCATATGAACAACCCCCTCATATGGGCAATAGCCCCACGGAAATTCACAAACTTAAAATCCGTGGGGGCTAATGGGGGCTTAATTTTTCAGGGGCTAATGGGGGCTAATAAGGGGCTAACCTTCATTTTAGCCCCCGTGGGGGCTACGTGAGGGGCTAGTGAGGGGGCTAGTGAGGGGCTAATGGGGGCTAATGGGGGCTAAATAGCCCCTCACCGTGGGCGCTATAGCCCCCACCATAGCCCCCACGCTATTTTAGCGCCCACGGGGGCTAAATGCTTAACCCTGCTAAATCCGACCTTTTTGCCTGCATCGAGATCCCGACCCGAGGTGGAAACAACCTCGCCCTATCTAGACACAATAATTAATTTACGAACAGATCTGCAGACTGCTTCTCAAGCGAATGCGCAATTCCGTTTTTATTAATTACCTCCCCTTCCAAGCCTTAAATTTGCTTCTTGATGATAGATGTGTAAATGTGTGGCGGGAATTACCAAAATGTGTGTACATCAATTAGATAAACAATGTAGTAGGTCAGCACAGTGTTCCTACACTGGATAGCGTTCTGTGAAACTCTAAACTTGCTTTAGGTACAAAGTTGACTGTAGAGTGTAGGGACCCATAATTAAGATACTCAATAATAATATGACATAAGTTATGATAATAAACTATGTGCATAGGTAGGAGTATAATTGTGGTCGACGTTTTTCAAGACAATTTTGTCAAAACTATCAATTCTTCACTGAAAGTTCTGTTCCAACATTAATACCTATACCACGTCACAAAGTGATGTCATTTTAGATCAAAATGAAGCTAGAACAATGAAGCAAAATTCTGTGATAACCGTGTTGATCAATTCTTCAATTAAGTAAGGCGTTCTGTCTCGTGTTTTTGTTCATTATTTTGCTCATAAAAGACTGTTAATCTCGCAAACACGATATTAGGTGTCAACAATTTTTCCTCATAGATATAGATTATAGAGTCAATCACCTGTTCTCACTATTTCCACCAGTGTCACACACCTGTTCTCAATATCTCCGACAGTGTCACACACCTGTTCTCACTATTCCCACCAGTGTCACGCACCTGTTCTCACTGTTCCCACCAGTGTCACACATCTGTTCTCACCATTTCCACCAGTGTCACAAACCTGTTCTCACCATTTCCATCAGAGGTCACGTACCTGTTATCACTATTCCCACCAGTGTCACACACCTGTTCTCGCTATTCCCACCAGTGTCACGCACCTGTTCTCACTGTTCCCACCAGTGTCACGCACCTGTTTTCACTATTCCCACCAGTGTCACACACCTGTTCTCACTATTCCCACCAGTGTCACACACCTGTTTTCACTATTCCCACCAGTTTCACACACCTGTTCTCACTATTCCCAGTGTCACGCACCTGTTCTCACTGTTCCCACCAGTGTCACACACCTGTTCTCACTATTCCCACCAGTGTCACACAACTGTTCTCACTATTTCCACCAGTGTCACGCACCTGTTCTCACTTTTCCCACCTGTTTCACCAGTGATATTTTCAAACACAAGGATATATCTTGGATTATGATATGAATCAACTAATCAATAACTAGCCCTATCGTGCATAATTGATTGTTGCACTGCACCATAATAAAGTAATAAGTTATCTATCTCCACTCGACCATAACAAGTTTTGATGTGCTACGGTGCATAAACGGGTTTTTAAGGTGCACTGTAAAAAAGGTAGGCTAGAGGTGCATGATAAACCATATATGGTTTCAACATATGTTGAAAGTTCAATAAAAGATGGACGACGATAAATATCATTCTATTTCCAGAAATATCTTTCAATTTAATATTTTTGCTTTTAGAAAATGGTCATAAAATAACCTGCTTCTAATTTCCTGAATAAATGGGGATTACCGGTTGCAAGTTCCACCCATGGATGTTTGTGTAAGCTGTATGTGAGAGTTGCAGCGCCTTAGGGGCTGCACACACGTGGATTATAAGCCATGTCGACTATAGTCTACGCCGAGTTTTGGGGTGAAGACACACGACGTGGAGTATAAGCCACGAATCCTACGTGTGTCTTGTAGACTATTGTCAACACACGTTATCGTAACAAAACTTCGAAAGCAGTTTCTTCTGAGTCTCCGAATAGAAATTGATTGATGCAATTTGACCTGATACCCTCGGATGCTCTGATCGTAACACAACGCAGGAAATATCGGAAACATTACCCCTATCGCTTTTCTTGCTTTTGATTGGTCAATGACACGCGAGATACAGCGCCCTGATTGGGTAGCGTTAATGTATACAGCTTTTCTCGGAATTATGTACAGTGTCGACTATAAGCTACAAGACACACGTGGCTTACAAGCCATGTGGACAATACCACATTTAAGACCGGCTATTTTTCATGGACTAATCTCCACACTTTTGTAGAGTGTAGTCGATACTTTCACCCAAGACACACGTATGGATAATAGTCCATGGGTAAGTTATCGACAGCACACACGTAGCTTATAAGCCATGGCTTATAGTCCATGGCTTGTAAGCCACGTGTGTGCACCCCCTTACACACAAACCTATGATATATGATACGTGCTGCAATCATATCTACAATTGCAACCTACATACGTGACAATCACAATCCCGCGTTTACGGAAATATTACAGTAGCAGAACGCCTCCTTGCAAGTAAACTAATTAGCGTGTCTGGGAGGGCGAGGTTGATTCCACCTCGGGTCGGGTTCTGGATGCAGAAAACCACTATATCAGCCAAATTTTTCTGATCATGTTTAAAAACCACTAAATTTCTCATTGTTTTTCAGATAGTAGTTAAATGATAGTTACATGGTCTTAAAGCAGATAAAATTCTGCTAAAATACATGTGTGTCAATAATTCAGACAGTAAGTAACAGCTAAGTTATGGCCAATTGAAGAGGAGGGCGAGGCGGAATCAACCTCGTGCCAGTTTTAGCAGGGTTAAAATTAGCCCCTCACTAGCCCCTTATTAGCCCCTCACGTAGCCCCCATGGGGGCTAATGGGGGCTATTGGGGGCTAAATTCATCCATGTTCCTGTACTACCATTTTACCATAATTTCCTTACATATTCTATTATTTGTGCATTTCAAGAGAGGAGGTCAGAAATTTTGCGTCTCTACCCTATAAATTTTAGGACGAAATGCCGGACTTTATTTTCACGGACCTGACTATTACGGACATTAGTATCACGGACATTAATATTCACGCTGAGGTGCTCAGCGTGAATTCAATGTCCGTGATAATTATGTCCGATAAGGTAAACGGGGCTGAGTGACGTCACAGATCCGAAGGTCAATTTTTCTCTATCCTAAACCTTACCGAGACTCTTACCAAAACCCTTACCTAAATCCTGACCCTAAACCTAACAAATCCTGACCCTAATCCCGACCATAACCTTCAAAGCGCTAGATGCGCTTGATTATATTTTTCTGAGTGACGTCATTGTCATGGAAAATGAAGGCTCTCGTTTACATGGGAGACGTATTGGCCAAAATCCCCCAGGACCCTCTCAGATTTGGGCTAATATCAACTTTTTGGTGGTAATCTAGTTATCCCCCATTTGTCTTACAAAGAGGTGTGACATGTTTATTTTTGGCCAAATCCTTAATTTCACGTTCGCACCGGACACACCCTTTTTCCAATTCCAGCTGGAAAAAGCATTGAAATTACTATTAGGGGTTTCTGGATTGCGGATGTTTGCGGACAACTAGGGGGAGGGATGGGTCTGAAATGGCCAAAATTTTGCGGACGTCCTTTATGAATTATGGATGGCCCCCAAGTTGATTTTGAAATATCGATCAAATCTGAGAGGGTCTACTCACCCCTCCCCCTCATTGCGACGCCCTTTATGGATGGTCCAGCTTTGAAATATCGGCCGAATCTGAGAAAGCTATGTGTACTGCACATGGCACTCCTTTCCAAAAACCATACAGCCCTAATGGCGGAGTCCACTGGCAGAGTCCACTGGCAGATTCCACCAGTGGAGTTTACTGGTGGACTCCACCGGCGGAGTCCACTGGCGGAGTCGAGTCCACTGGCGGATTCGAGTCCACTTGCGGAGTTAATGTCCACTGGCGGAGTCGAGTCCACCAGTGGACTCCACTGGTGGAGTCCGCCAGTGGACTCGACTCCGCCAGTGGACTCCGCCAGTGGAGTCAACTGACTCCGCGGCGGACTTACCTCCACAATTATTTTAGTCCACGGTGGACTTTTTGGTGGACTTTTCGGTGGACTGCCCACCAGTGCGCTGGCGGAGCCCGAGCGGACCCAAGAAGGACCCACCACTCCGGGCGGAGTTTTGAAAAGTCCGCTGCGGGTCCACCAAAGTCCACCAAAAAAATTTCATGGTGGACTTTAGTGGAGTCCGCGGCGGACCCGCAGCGGGTCCGCGGCGGAGTTAAGTCCACCCATTTTTTAGCCAATAAGTATATGCAACCTTAGTCAAAGCAAGCAGTATCACTGTCAAGGCAAATCAGAAAAAAAACATGGCATAGCAGCATGGAAGAAATGATTTCTACCAATAGGATGAGTGCTGACCCCTGCTGGGTGCTGGTCACATGACCCATATGCCTAGCATGCAAGATTGAGACTGCCTGGTAGGACCCATTGGGTGTCTGGTTCACTCTATAGGTCACATGACCAGGACCAAGCAGGGGTCAAAGCCCATTCTATATGTAGACACTTGATGCTGCCATGCAATCCGTTGTTTGCTCTGACTCTCTTTGCCTTGAGCTGGTTAAGTTGCCTTGACTCAGTTTGCCTTCTACTGGCGACTCTTGTTGCCTTGAATCTGTTTGCCTTTGATTCTGGAAGAATGGAAGATCAGAGTTTAACTCTGGTGGATGGCTTGATGTTGTAAAATACATAGTGATTTGTTTTAATTGCCTTGATCATTGATATTTGTTTGTTGCAAGCCGGTATTGACAACTAGTTAGGACATGTTCCACAGTATGTACAGCAATCCGATGTCTTATCTATAAAGGTGTATGGGTATACTACAAACATAACAAAATACTGTACATCGATTTTCTAATTCAAGGATGTGCCAAATAGTTGGGGTCTAACAACAAACACAATTCCCTGGAGCTCCCTTTCCTTGCCAAAGCACTGCATTACAATCCAATGTCTTATCTATAAAGGTGTATGGGTATACTACAAACATAACAAAATACTGCATATCGATTTTATAATTCAATGATTGAAAACAGAGGAGGAAGACACTAAACTGTGAATCATCAGTGGTTACCCTACAGTTGTAAGGTTTCCCTGTCATTTCCTAAGCCCGCATAGGTGTGTGTACGCGCCGCGCGCTTCCCTGTGCTGGGGAAGCGCGCCGCGCGAGCCACACAGGGATATACGTGTTTAGCAACCCTGTCATCTGAACATAGATGTCCTATCAGCAGGTGGTAAAGGAAACAGAGGGGTTTCGGCCTACCATAGCCCTGGCCCTCACAGCTTACAACAGCGATTTAGATATTGCATTTAATTGCCACATGCCATGCTATGTGTCCCTGTTTGTTCGCGCGCGCGCGCCTTTTCTACGAAAAATCTTGCTCTAACCAGATCCCTAGTTTTACGCGCGCGCCGCGCCTTGCTCCAAACCAGGTGTCGTTTCGCGACACCCCTGGTTAGGGGAAAACGTGCCCTGTTCGTGCTGCGCGCGTCAAATATTGGCGCGCACAGCTCGTAGGATGTTACCCTACCCTCGCGCGCGTGGCGCAACGTTCCACATTTGGACGTCACTTTGCGCCTTCAGAGGAAATAGTCGGGCAACGTCCGTCGAACGGCCATAGCCCTAACCAAAACCATAACAAATCATGACCCTAACCCTAGTCCTTAAAGCGATAGGTACGCTTAATTATATTTTTCTGAGTGACGTCATTGTCATAGTCATAGAATTAGATAATGAAGGCCCCGGTTTATATGGGAGACCTTGTCCATTGTCTGACGTCGTGGCGCGCGCGAGGGGGTCTGGCAACGCCTGACAAGGGAGACCCACCACAAACAGTGATATACGTGTTTGGCAAGACAACGCCTGGCAAATGTGCGCGGCTCTTCCATGCGTGGCTCACTGCCTGTTAATGACTTCCCCAAACCACTCCACCAGGGGAGCCACACCCTCCGTGCACGGAACCAAGGTCGGGGTCATGGTGAGGGCGAGTTAATGACACTGACAGGCAGTGATCAGCCACGCATGGAAAAGCCGCTCTCAATGT
This sequence comes from Beroe forskalii, assembly GCA_011033025.1. Classification (NCBI taxonomy): domain Eukaryota; kingdom Metazoa; phylum Ctenophora; class Nuda; order Beroida; family Beroidae; genus Beroe; species Beroe forskalii. The sequence continues at coordinate 19,188 of WFMF01000463.1, forward strand.
TCGAGACACCACTGTTACCCTGGTGCCGCGACTTTTGAGGCGCCTGGATGCTTTTGCATTTTGTGCTGCGCGTGACACTTGACAGCGCACAAAGTACTTTTTAATGCAACGATTAAAGCGTGCCGGCGTAATGCACCGCGCTTAAATACTGGGTCGAGACACCACGGTTACTCATACTGTTTGATCGGATCCAACTGAAAAAAGTCATTCATATTTATGAGAACTATTATTTTCATAATTATATTTACATGACGACTTAAAATATCAACAACAAATATTCATTATGATTTTTAAAATGACCCGCAAATTCAACTGAAGCGGTCGTTCTAAAAGTATATAATTTTATTTTTAACAATAACAATATACCTTAGTACCGACTATATTGGGTTATCCTAAAAACTTTAAACCAAGTATCAACATAGGCGCATATGATGCAAAATCAAGATGAAGAAAGTCTGTGGATGCCGATAATATTTCTTTTTCGGATAGTATGTATTTTATACATACTACAGAACAGAAGTGCTGCAATATGATCAACCCATGTCGCCATCAGTTTTTTGTATGGATAGTCGGATGGTTTTTATAGGACATAAATTTTACAGGTATGTAACTGTAACTGTTACAAAATATATTGCGTACTAAGGCATAAAATGTTCTGAGTAGTATTTGTTATCGATTAAAAGTTATTACGATATCCATGATGGCATACCGCTTTTATAATTACACATTCCTTGAGGTCGAATTATTGAGGCAGCAAGAAGATCCATATTAGAGATCGTTCACACTTTGCTATTTGGTCAATTTCCAACCACTTGGCCCTGGCCGTGATAAATTCAGACGGTTGTGAACAGCCCCTTTTCCAAACAGGAAGCCTAGAAAAGTAGAAAAGGCTCCTGGTGAAAGTTCTGCACACTAACAACCACATACACATTGGGATCATAAACTGACAATTATTTGAGCCAATTAAAAAATTATCGGTGTAAGTCGAATCGTTTATACTTCGCATTGCTTGGAGATTATTATCTCATCATTAACTGTCCACCGTCAGCTGATGGTAGGCTGCGTGAGACTCCACGTCACTGTCACGCGCCACGCATTATGACGTCACGCGCCACGTGTCACGCGCCACTGTCACGTGTCACGCTATATGACGCCACGGAGTGTATCTTTGGAAGAAGGAAGGAGGGGGAGGAAGGTTTACAGCTCTCCGTTAGCTTCCTGCTCCTTCACTCCCATCAAACTGTCGCAAATGGCGATCAGTTCTCTCTCTGAGCTCTCCTGAAAATATCATGGTGGAGAATGGCGATTGGAGTAGTAGTAAGACGTAATTCGAAGAGAAGTTGATATTTCGCGCTATTACTCTCTACCAGATCGTATCAGGAGGGGGCAATGTTATTTTATGCTACCAGGCATTGCCGGCCATTTCATCTAAAAACACGACTAGCCGGATGGCTGTGTCCTTTGCCTTCCCCTGTTGAGTGATATCAATCAATTACTGATACCTTATCTAGGAACTTGCTCTGCCAGGATTTGCACTCCAACTCGAGTCTCTTGATCGAAGCTTCCATCATAACCTTGTCCTTCTCGCATTCACCTCTGATGCTTTCCATTCGCACGTTGGCTCTGAAAGGGTGACGTCAGAAATCGAGAGGGAGGAGGAAAATGAAGAATTTTAAGAGAAAATGAACAAGAATGTATCAAGATCAAGATAATACAATATGCATACAATTCATAGTCAGGAGCGAAGGTTGAGGTTGTCCCAATATTATCCCTCTCCTGCCCCTACTCACGTTTCTAGGAGTTCGTCGCACTTGGAGGAAATGACCCTGCAGTTAGTCTCGCTCTTCTCCAGCTCTTCCTGGTAAGTCCTGATCTTCTCTTCCAACTCATCCTCCCTCTTCTTCATCGTATTGATCACCTCCCTCGCTCTGTCGTATCTCTTGTGAAGGTCCGACATGGCGGAGTGGCTGATATCCATCTCCTTCAGGATCTTGGTGTTGTCTTCTGACAGCTTCTTCACTTGTCGCTGGAGGGTCTCCTCACGAGGTCGATGGTGTTGGATGAGAAGTTCAGTGTACGCCATGTTGTGAGCTGATATCACAGCATCCTGAAATAAGGGACAGGGTTCAGTGTAGACCATGTTATGAGCTGATATCACAGCATCCTGAAATAAGGGACAGGGTTCAGTGTAGACCATGTTATGAGCTGATATCACAGCATCCTGAAATAAGGGACAGGGTTCAGTGTAGACCATGTTATGAGCTGATATCACAGCATCCTGAAATAAGGGACAGGGTTCAGTGTACGCCATGTTGTGAGCTGATATCACAGCATCCTGAAATAAGGGATAGGGTTCAGTGTAGGCCATGTTGTGAGCTGATATCACAGCATCCTGAAATAAGGGACAGGGTTCAGTGTACGCCATGTTGTGAGCTGATATCACAGCATCCTGAAATAAGGGACAGGGTTCAGTGTACGCCATGTTGTGAGCTGATATCACAGCATCCTGAAATAAGGGATAGGGTTCAGAGTAGGCCATGTTGTGAGCTGATATCACAGCATCCTGAAATAAGGGATAGGGTTCAGTGTACGCCATGTTGTGAGCTGATATCACAGCATCCTGAAATAAGGGATAGGGTTCAGTGTAGGCCATGTTGTGAGCTGATATCACAGCATCCTGAAATAAGGGATAGGGTTCAGTGTACGCCATGTTGTGAGCTGATATCACAGCATCCTGAAATAAGGGAAAGGGTTCAGTGTACGCCATGTTGTGAGCTGATATCACAGCATCCTGAAATAAGGGATAGGGTTCAGTGTACGCCATGTTGTGAGCTGATATCACAGCATCCTGAAATAAGGGATAGGGTTCAGTGTAGGCCATGTTGTGAGCTGATATCACAGCATCCTGAAATAAGGGATAGGGTTCAGTGTACGCCATGTTGTGAGCTGATATCACAGCATCCTGAAATAAGGGACAGGGTTCAGTGTACGCCATGTTGTGAGCTGATATCACAGCATCCTGAAATAAGGGACAGGGTACAGTGTATGCCATGTTGTGAGCTGATATCACAGCATCCTGAAATAAGGGACAGGGTTCAGTGTATGCCATGTTGTGAGCTGATATCACAGCATCCTGAAATAAGGGACAGGGTTCAGTGTAGGCCATGTTGTGAGCTGATATCACATCATCCTGAAATAAGGGACAGGGTACAGTGTAGGCCATGTTGTGAGCTGATATCACAGCATCCTGAAATAAGGGATAGGGTTCAGTGTACGCCATGTTGTGAGCTGATATCACAGCATCCTGAAATAAGGGATAGGGTTCAGTGTACGCCATGTTGTGAGCTGATATCACAGCATACTGAAATAAGGGATAGGGTTCAGTGTAGGTTATGTTGTGAGCTGATATCACAGCATCCTGAAATAAGGGATATGGTTCAGTGTACGCCATGTTGTGAGCTGATATCACAGCATCCTGAAATAAGGGATAGGGTTCAGTGTACGCCATGTTGTGAGCTGATATCACAGCATCCTGAAATAAGGGATAGGGTTCATTGTAGGCCATGTTGTGAGCTGATATCACAGCATCCTGAAATAAGGGATAGGGTTCAGTGTACGCCATGTTGTGAGCTGATATCACAGCATCCTGAAATAAGGGATAGGATTCAGTGTAGACCATGTTGTGAGCTGATATCACAGCATCCTGAAATAAGGAATTGGGTTCAGTGTAGGCCATGTTGTGAGCTGATAACACAGCATCCTGATATAAGGGATAGGGTTATGGTTAAGTGACAGAGCATGCTATAAGTGAGCACCGATATCACCGTTACTCTGATTGAATCTGAACATGACAATAAAAATATACCCGAATATACAGCAGTCACCTGGAAATCAATAATCCGACATATTTCTCAGTGACTATCATGCAAATGTTCCCGTTATCTGCTAGTAATCCAACCTACAAAATACATTAATGTGAGGAGCATCGCTTACCAAGGACGATGCGTCTGGGGTGGCTATTCCTGACTTGAGGAGAGTTATCTCGCTGTTCTTGCTTTCCACAGCCGTCTCCAGCTTCCTCCGTTCAGCCTGCCACTGAGAATGGGCATACAGTCAGAGGTTTGGTGAATTGGGGCAAAAGTTTTATATGGGAAAATTAATTTTGTTAGGACGAATTCGCGAAAAATCACGCTGATGCTATAGCCAGCCAAAAGAAGCATCAAATTCGCCCAAAATAGGGAGAATAATTTAGACTTCATCTACCGCATCCGGATATCTACATGCAGAATTAACCCAACCTCCCCCCCGCAGTCTACATTAACATAATAATCTTAACATACACGACTGATATTTATCAATTTAAGTCATTATCTGCCAAAAAACCATTGGCCATGGCCCCATAAAAGCATAAAGCCAATACCATATGACATATTGGGATTTCCGAAACACCCAATTGCAAACACTCATGGAACCCCCACAACTCATTAAATTTTAAACATCTCCCTAACATAATCAACGAGAAAAAAAGTTGGATTGAAACAATAAAATAATTTCAATACAGCGAAGGAAATTCGGGCCCAAAAATAAACAATTTACAGAAATGATTATTCAGATGAACAGAACATCCAATTACAGAGGGAAGAATAGTTCCTTTAAAGGTCAGCATATTCAAAAGTCCATCCACCCTTCTCTTGACTCATCACCAAATCATCATTTTCGATTTTGAGGTACAGCATTTCCCCATCAGGATTGCCGGTGGAAGGCAGGTGCATACCAAGCGCACAGTCCACAGGTCGCATAACATTCTGTGTCTTCTCAATGTCAAAGTCTTTATAACGGAATTCCTGTGGATTCTCGGGATTGGTCTCAACTGAGTATCCATTGGCATGCAGGATATGTCGTGCTTGCCATCTGAAATTCGCTCCCTCTTTCGCAAAGAGGCGTACCTTTTTATCCTTCTTTCCTTTGGAACCGAGAATCATATCAAGTTCATCTGAGTGAAGTTTCCAGAATCCTGATATTCCGACACTGAATCGCTGCGAACTTGATGTCTTATCCATCTTGCCAAAGGCAAGGGTTTTGGTCTTTTTTCTTTCCCCAGGAGCCAAGTCGAAGACTTGGTTGCTTGCCTCATTGTAAATCAGGCAGTTACTGAGGGACCATTTTTTATCCCCATTTATGCGATAATCGAGAGAAAGTTCCCGCACTGTTTCTACTATTTCCTTGAATGTGTTTCCTACCAGATGATAAGACGGGAATTCGAATGAAATCATCCGCCCATAACTGGTGAAGAAAGGAGCAGCTTCGCTCTTGTTACTCACGAGAGTAAGTGTCTCTGGAATGCCGTTTCCAGGCTTTATTCCGACATACTGTCCCGATGCTTCATCTTTCAAGTAGATAACCATCTGGCTCTTTGCGAATGCCCTCTGTGGACCTGCTGCGTTCCCGTTGAAATCGGAAACCAATTGGAAGGCACCGGATGAATCTTCTACCACACCTTTGCAGAGAGATCCGATGAAAGCACATCTGTTCTTTGCTGTGCCCCAGTTCTTCGTAGTATTGACTGTTATTTGGTGGGTGTTTTTGTCAAGGAAAGTCACTTGGTTTTCATCAACCCCACCTTCCAGCTCAGTAAAGTATGCATTCGCTCTGTCATAGTCATATAATACGTTAGGGAAGAAAGCCTTCTTTATAAGTCCACGGCCACAAATAGAGTCCTTTGGGGTCATCCAGGCACCGAATTTGCCATAATTTTCCTGTGCCATAATGTGAGTTTTGTTGTAACCAATAAGAGAATTAGCATGGAGACATCCACCCCTGCACTTTTCACCCTTTGGTCTGCCAGATCTGGTGAAGCATGTTGTAAGAGGACCTCTTTGAAGGGCTGCGATTGTTTTATTAACACTCTTAGCACCTCTAATCCCTGCTACAATCGCAAACTGATCATCAAGAGCGTTTGTCCAGTCATTTGGATTCTTCTTGCCACATTTCTTGTAGCACTCTGTTTTCCTCTCTCCTTGCTTGACACACTTCCTCCTGGTGTAGGGGATTTCATTCTCAGGAACAATGAAGTTGTCTCTCCTCACCTGGCCAGACACAGCATAGATAGACGCCCCCACGCAGGGCCGCCCAGCGCAGTTCATGAAGTTCTGAATAGAGTATGGGATGTAGTTCTCCGACACGAAGGCGATCCTCCCCTCGATGGTTTGGGTGCCGGCTATCCAGGCGCAGGATCCGCACATCCCCTGCCAGATGGGGCGGTGGATGATCCCCAGATCCCTCAGATCCAGCTCTTCAGGGTAGTCCGACGGGTCGAAGGAGGTATCATCGCCATCGTCAATTTCTTCGTCCATGTCGTCGTCTTCATCTTCATTTGAAGAGATCTCAATGCCATTAGCAAACTCCGCTGCCTCCAAGGCTGAGGCAAGAGAGTCCTCATATAGGACACCGGGGAATTCCCAGGTCCTAGTTGTCACAATGACGATAGATATTAGGATTATTAGTTTCATCTGAAAGGGGATGAGGCACACTAAATAACGAGCTTTCCTGGGACGTTTGGAATCTGGATGGATACGTACTTCGGGCCGTCAATTTATACTCTCCGAGTAACACAAGAACACGTTGTTTGAACCGATCCCCACAGTGTCCTTTCTCCATTAACGTGGCAAATTTAAGTTTAAGATGTTATTTTTCACAAGACATGGTTAGTTGGACGAGATGAAAAGTATGAGCCAGCTGCAGTCCGCTCTAGCTATAAGCTGTCAAAAATTTAATAGTTACTTTTAATTCACAAGCGTGTTAGGAATTATAAGAAGTCAACAAATAAACACAGGGCGGATCGAGACTAAACAATAAACAAGTTTCGATATTAACACTGGCATATTAAAATTTCGAGGTAAGAAACATCTGTTATTCTTTTTATCAGTGCTGCGGATTGAATTTGAACCCAGTCCCAGTCAAAATTGCCCATTCCAAGAAATCTCACTTCTAAGAACAAGCCCTGTTCACTTTCCGCAGAACTGCTGTCAGACCGTTTTGACACTACTTTAATAGAGGTTTCACTGTTTAGTCTGCTCGGCATAAAAATTCAAAGCTGTTTGCCGTCAAAGAGTCCTTCATTCAAAAAACCCAAAATAAACGAGCAATCTAAAAAATAAATAGAAACGCGCCTATCACGTCCATTTTGGGATACTTCTCAAAGACGCAGCCCAAGGAATGAAACCGGCATAGAACCACAGCACGAAAGGCGAAGGTATAAACCAACATGGATTGAGGATGCAATCCTTTGATTATAGATTAGCTTTTCATAAACCAAAACTCATACTCAAATTGTGAGATTTTCTTACAATTCTAAGTCTCGCCCGCTGCCCGGTTAAATGAAGACCAATATTTAGTAAGTCATTGCTCACGAAATAGGGAAATTAAAGCATTTCAATCTTACTAACCCAATCTTACTTACCCAAATAAATTATCACTGTTGAAACATTTAGAAATACAGTTCTGAAATTCTCAAGCAAAAATTATTGCAAATTAAAGTCTACGAAAAGGCATCAAATTTTAATTAGCCTATTCCATAGTTTCCAAAAAAGGATTGATTATGGAAAATGAGGATGTGATATTATAATGCCCTTGCAATTAGTATGCGGATATCTCCTACAATCGGCCACTGGACACAAATAACTGATGAAATCGCAAGTAATGTATAAAGGTTACTTACCTGGGCTCTTTCAGCCTGCTTTGAACTTTCGATCATTTCTCGGACCTCCTCTTCACTGTAGATCTGGGGTAGAGATGTGAATTAGATGTGTTTTATATACCGTCACGGTACAATCGTTGCCAAGGTCAAAATGAAATAGCGTTTATTGCTAGAAAAACCGTCGAAGTGAAACGCAGGGAAAAATAATATAAAAGGAACACCATGTACCTTGCCCGTGTTTTGTTCTTTACTCTCAACTGCGTTATCATTGTCACTGAAATGAGCAATTTTCAATGAATTAAAACATAATTATTTTCATTCCATGCTTGGTAAATGGTAATTTAATAAGACAGTAAGCCAACGTCATTCGAAACTAATCGATAATAAATAAGTAAATAGGCTATAGTTCGACTGCATAATGTATCTGACATAATCATGATAATTGCTTTGAGTGACCAACACCACTCACATTCCGTTGTGGCGATGCTGCGTGTCAGGAGATTGGTTGTTAACATGGTTGCTAGGGGCGTTGCTACGGTTGCTAGGCAACATGGAGTCTGCATGGGGGTTGCGAGACAGCCGGGTGGAGTCTGGTGTAGGGATCGCTTGGGACATGTTGTCAATTGGACTGTCTGGGGATTGTATCGGCGCTTCTCTGAAATTATAGATTGGATTTTTAATGCTATTTTGTTAACACAGAGGTGCCATTCAATAACTTAGCTGTGACTGTACAGTGTATAACTGATTTAGTGAAATACTATGCATGACATGGTAAAAGTTGGAGTTTAGGGTATTGCCTTTGGCTTAATAAAATTGGTCAATAAAAGTGATTTAGACTCAGTTCATCCATTGACTGTGAAAGGTATTGAAGTGGCTTGACTCTTGACAAGGTATGAAAGTGCCTTGACTCTTGAGAGCTTTTTACCTGTGGTTTGATTCTTGAGAGTTGGGTTTAAAGGGCAAAGGTTAGGGGAAAAGTGTTAAAGTGTCCTGAATCTTGAGGGTTTACCTGTTTTTGAAAGGCATTAAAGTGCTTGACTCTTGAGAGTTTACCTGTTTGTTGCTGAAGCGGCGTCGTGGAATTCGTCACTGTCAAGGGACCGTCCTGAAGCACTGATTGATAAGAAATCTGCATTCTGCAATGATGAGACAGACGAACAAGACAACACCGAAATTACAGACACAGACAAGCAACGATACTGGCACATACAGGCGCTGATTTACGCATTGATTCGCAGTGTATAATTTAACACACCTGTATCTTCTGTACTCCGGCTAATTTTCTTTAGATTTGTACACAGGTAACTCTCAACTTTGAAAACCTCAGCAAGGTTTAGAGAGTTGAGAGTTTTTGGGGATAGTTTCAGAAGAGCCGAGGGAGGCAGTTTTTCCAACACTGACATTGGCAAGTCCTCAATTCTGTCACTATTAAGTTTACTGATCACTGAGACACTTAGGGTTTCTATTACCCTGTTAGGTAACGTTGATATGGTTTGAGGGTTGAGTTTTTCAAGTGTTTTAGGAGATAATCGGGATAGCAAACCAGTATCTAATTGTTCCAACGTTTTTGGGTCGAGCTTCTCAATAATCTTAGGGTTTAGCTTAGCTAAGCACTTAGGATCGCACCTGTCGAGGACTCTGGGATTCAGGCTTTCTAAACGTTTTGGAGACAATCTGCTCAGAAGCTTGGAATCAAACCGTTCTAAGGTTTCGTCGTTCAACTTCTCGATAAGACTGACATCCAAGGTTTCTAATCGGCTAATGTTAAGGAGTTGAAGAACTTTAGGTTCAAGCTTCTGTAACACAGTACCACTTAGTTTCGAGATGGTTTCAGGGTGCATCTTTGAAATCAAAGCAGGATCTAACTGTTCAATAACCGAAACCTCCAGCTGTTCAAGCATACTGACAGGCAGACTGTTCAGTATTGTAGCAGGGAACAGTTTGAGGCTTTCAGGACCAAATCCAAACAGGGATTCAGGCGGAAGCATGCTAGTTTTAGAAGTAGGCAGCAGTTGTAAAACTTTAGGACTCAGTCTAGCAAGAAGATTGGAGTCCAACTTTTCTAAAACTTTGGGAGACAGACCTTCAAGTGTCATGATGTCAAGCTGTTCCAGACAGTTGTGATCAAGATCTTTCAGTTTCTTGGGAGGTAACTTTTTGAGAACTGAGGGTGGCATCTCGTTGAGGATGTCAATGGGTAATTTCTGGAGGAATTCAGGTCTCGCAGCTTTTAAATCTTTGATGGTCAAATATTGGAATATTCTACTTGTTAATGAATTCAATAAAACTTCTGGTACTTTCTCTAGAATAGAAAATGGCATCTGTTCCAGTATTTCAATAGGCATTTGTTCTATGATTTCTATTGGCATTTGAGCAATGATGGAGGAGGGAAGTGTTTGTATAGTATCAATTTTGAGGGTAGCGATCCTATCCAGTGGTAATTTAGCGAGAATGTGAGCATCTATTTTATCAAGAACCTTGTTGTCAAGCTCATTTATCAGCTTCATGTCCAATGATTGTATCATAGAAGTGTCCAACTGGCCGATAATATCTGCACTCAACTGTTGGATTGTAGACTTGTCAAGGAGTGCAATAATCTGTGGACTCAATCTTTCGATTACGGATGGTTTCAGTGATTGAATTGTTTTCATGTCAAGACTTTCAAGCACAAATGTATCAAGATCCTCAAGAATTTCTGGTGACAACTTCTTCAAAACCTTTGGAGGTAGAGTATTCAGGACGTCTCTATCAAACTTTTCGATGATATTTCCAGGTAGTTCAGAAATAACTGTGACATTGAGAGTCTGTAGGAGTTTTGGAGAGAGTGTCTGGAGTCTTGAAACATTCAACTTTTCCAAAACATACTTTGGAAGACTCAAAAGGGTAGCATCATCGAGACACTCAATAGCGTTTGGGCTGAGAGTTGCTATGATATCAGGACTGATTTTCGATAATATTTCTGGAGGCAGACCTTTCAAAATATGGGGAGGGAGTTGCTCTAATATGTTTAATAGGAATGGACTCAAGAACAGAACTGTCAAGCCCTGAAATTGTACCAGGACTCATTTGAGCAATAACATCACTTGGTAGTTGCCGAATGATATTTGGGTCAAGTTTCTCAAGAGACTTTGTGTCTAACCGAGACATAGCATCTATATTGAGTCTGCCTATAACTTCACTTCCTAAATTAGCTATGATTTCAGGGTTTAGTCTTTGTATAGTGGTAATTGGAAGTTTGCCAATAACTTCGGGGTCAAGAGATTCAATGACAGATGTATCAAACATTACAATTATGTCAGTAGGTAATTGGTTAAGGGTTGAGTTGCTTAATCCTTGGATAATTTTGGGATCTAAAGTCTTAATGATATGCAGACCCAAACTACCAATCACATCTAAATCAAGTGTTTCGAGTACATAGTGGGGTAACTTTTTCAATATACTCGTGGAGAAGTGATTGAGACGCTCTGGTTTCAATTTTCTGATGATATCAATGTCCAGTTGTTGCAAAAGGTCCACATCAAGTTTATTGAGAACACTCGTGTGGAGCATCTCAATGACCTTAACATCAAGCCTGCTAATTACACTCACATCCAAACTACCGATCACATCAGAGGGCAGGGAACTGATGATACCCAAAGACAAACCAGCAATGACCTGGGGTGGCAGCCGGGCTATAACAGTCAGTTCTAATCGCTCTATGACATCTGGATCCAGCTTAGCAATCGTTGCACTCTCAAGTTTGTTTAGGCAGTGTGGAGGCAGGTTACGGAGAACCTGAGGCTTCAGTTTAGCTAGACATTTTGGGCTCAGCTGTGATAAGCGATCAGTGTCCAATGTGTTCAGGATCTTGGGACTAAACTGCTCAATAACAGAAACATCCAGCCTATTGAACAGGAGCTTTTGTTTTTCTAAAAATGGTATGCTGAGTCGATTGAGAACAGAGGAGCTCAGCATTTCGATGATTTCGATTGGTAAGCTTTCAATGAATGAAGAGTCAAATTGTGCTATAAAGTGAGGATCCAGTTTCCTGATTACCTTCAAATCAAGTGTTTGAACGAACATTGGGTCTAGTGATTGCAGTGCTTGTGATGGAAGTGTTTCCAAGATTTCTGTCTTGAGACCCATTAGATCTTCTGGTGAGAAAGTTGCCAGTATCTCTTTAGGCATCTTCTTGATGATTTTATGATCAAACTGTGAGATAGTGTGAGGGGGAAGTTGTCCAAGCACTGATACATCCAGCCTTTGCAAGACTGGGATGGGAAGGTTTGAAAGCACAGAGACAGGCAATAAATTGAGCAGAGCAGGGTCAAGCTTTTCCAAAACTGTAGGTTTAAGCCTTGAAATCAATGCAAAGTCAAGCATGCTGATGATCCTTATCGGAAGTTTTTCAACAATTTTTGGATCCAGCTGATTAATCGTAGTAACATCCAACTTCTCTATGATAGTGATGTCTAAAGACTGAATAATGTGGATTGGAAGCTGCTTGATAAGACTGACATTAAGTTTTTGGATTGTCCTTTTATCAAGGCTGGCTAGGGTCGTTATACTTAGTCTCTCCAGACTAGAAATAGGAAGTGAACTCAAGACTGAAGGGCTGATTCCAGACAGAGCTTGCTCACTTAAACTCTCCAGAACTTTCGTGTCCAACTGCTCAAGCAACGATGGAGAGATATTGTTCAAGACAGATGGAGCCAACTTTGAAATGATAGACAAATTTAATTTTTCAATGATCTTATAGTCTATTTTCTGAATCACACCAATGGATAAACGTTCAATGGCTCTAGGATCCAAAGCTTCTATTGTGTGTAAACTGAGTTTTTCCAAAATGGAAGGCTTTAGTTCAGCCAGTTTTCCAGGGGAAACTAGATCTAAGAATTGTGGATCACACTTTTCTAGAACCACAGCAGGCAACTGCTCAACATATACAGAATCTAGTCTCTGGACAAATTGCTGACTAAGTTTTGTTAACACAGTAAAGGGCTGATAAATTAAGAAGTCGATTCCCAGTGATTCAATGCAGGGCCCGTCCAGAGAAGCAATAACATTGGAGTTGAACTGTTGAATAACATCAACTGGCATGGTCTGTAGGATGGAAACATCAAGAGTTTCTAGTTTCTCAGGAGGGAGGGTAATAAGTTTAGAAACAGGGAGCTTTGCGAGAACATCACTTGGCAAGCACTGCACAACCTCAGCTTCAAGCTGAACCAAAACCTCTGCTGGCAAATCAGTCAAGCAAGCAGGCGTCAGCTGGTTCAACAATGTCGGGGGCAACTTTTCTAGCGAAGCAGTACTCAGTCGTTCAATGACAGTTATATCCAGGGTTTCAATGACTGTGGGAGGCAGGGTGTCAATTACAAGAGGATCCAAGGATTCAATTACGGTTGGAGATAAGATTGCAATTCTCTCCGGACTCAGACTACCAATTGCAGTGACACTGAGTTTCTCAACGATTTCATTCGGCAGTTTTTCAATAGTTGAAGGTTCGCACTGCTTCTCAATTTCTTCTGGAGTGAGTTTGGACACATCCTTCTTCCTCCCCCCTCGGGTTAGGGTTGTAATCCTACCACCCCTTTTACTAGGGGTCCCAGTGGAATTCCTGCTGCTGCTTTTAGATGGAGTGCCACTAGATCTCCTGGAGCTACTGGTGGAACCACCTCGAACAGGGGTCGTGGCACCAGAACGACTTTACTGGGACCTTCCCCAGACTTGGTGGGACTTCCTTTGGTGCCCTTGGGGGCATCACTTTGCCGAGCAAACATCAGATGATCATCAGTCAGTAGAGCTTATCTGCAACGAGAAATTAGAAATATGTAAAGACAGCAAACATAATATACTATACATACATGGCAACGTTCAATGAGGCTAGCGGACGACTAATCATTCCATTAATAATGAATACATCCCAGCTGCACTGCTCGCTCATTTGCAGATTAAAACATTATCTAATTTACAAGCGACGATTAATACACATGGCACACTGTTAGGAACAAATCCAGGTTCTTCATTCCGTCAAATAGTGGCAGGCACACACAGCACAGTGCACAGAAGAAGCAGAGGGTGGACAAGCCCTCCTGAACCTATCCAAGGCATGGTGAATTGGTCAGGGAAACGGGCACAGTAATTCAGCAGCACGTTCTGTTACGGAGTGGCTGGTATTTGGCAATAATTAACCGTTACACGGATATGAGAGGAGTGACTCAAAACTGCATAAATGCCGTTAACAATGGCCATTTCAACTGTTAATTGTTAAGAATTGCTAATGTAATTTTCTAAGGGTCACGTGGCAAACATACGTCATGGCAAATCTATCAAACACAATATGGTGATATTACTGCAAGGGATACAGCTCAGGTGAATATGCAGATATTATATTAGCACTCGACAGCATTGAGATGCATAATATTATATTAGTACATATAATAAGTTGAGGCGAAGCCGAGGCCCGAGTTTCACATGCACAATATGCATTTGAATGATGGCCAATACTATTATAAGCATGCATAAAATGCATGTGAAAAGGGAGGGAATCCTACTATACTTCGCGTATTAGTAATAGGCTATATCTATGTATCTTTTCTAACGTGGAGCAGTACTAAATGACCAGCGGATTCTCTTGAACCGAATATAATAGACTTTAACCTATCCACTATTCTATGTAGACACCATTCACTCACTAGCACCAGCTAAATACAGTCCGACATCGAACCAGAAAATATCAAGGGAATTAAGCAGTAAAAGTAGTTTAGCAATCATCCACGTTTGGGGGGACTTTTGGGCGAGATGTTTTTAGAGGAGAACTACGTCGATACTACATGGTGGTCATTTAAATAGTTTTGAATCAAACCGAAACAAACTCAAACACAAGGAAAAAACGCAGATGGTTTGGGAATGCAGGTCAAACCGAATCAACCCGGGTTAGGGAAGGGCTTGATTCGAGCAATGGGATTGCTCGTGTTTCGGATTTGATTCCGAAAGGGTCGATTTGTTTCTTTTTCATCTTGATTCTCTTGTTTCGGGATGATTCTTTTGTTTCGGGTTGATTCGCTTGTTTCGGGTTGATTCGCTTGTTTCGGGTTGATTCTCTTGTTTCGGGATGATTCACTCGGCTCGAGTTGAATCGTCTAGTTCTTGTTTGTAGTATCGACGAGTAGAACTGATCAACTAAAAAGCCCGACAGTTTTCCGAAGTGCAGCAACATCAAAAACTGTAACAAACCGAAGATCTCTAACACTAACGAATATATTCAGCTAATGAAAGAGAAGGAGTAAAAAGGAATGTGGCACGTGGTCTCGCAGCTTTATACACTCCGAGTATAAACTGCTTCACTTTAACTAATGGTTATCAGCTGAGGAGCGATATTGCGGCATTGCAACTCGGGAGAACTTAGATGAGACAGATAAGCTGATAAGAACCACTTCGATTCAGGAAATAATGGAACGGAAATGAAATACAAATAAACGGCCGTATGTACAGTAAACAATCATCTTCTCGTTAACTGCTGTATACATTCGCTGTAGACATTAATTTAGATAGTAACTGAAAGATAAATCGGCTGACAGAATAATGTGATAATTATAAACTGATTTATGTGCGGAGAAATAATCGGTTTGGAAGGTAAAGTACCATCCATTCGGCATACATTTCATTGGACTACGAAATGTAAATAAGGATACGTGTAGTTAGATTTATCAAAGATGAATGGATTTACTTTCGCTCAGACATTAGAATGAAGCAGGATTAAGGATACCATGCAAATCAAACAAGAAGTACAAAGTCAAGAGTAGCAAGACAAATAAACTCGTGAAGGAAATGAAATGAAGCTTGTATTCGAGGAATGTACGACGTTAATTAAACCGCGAAAATTTATTCATATTCAACATTTAGAATACGTTTGATTCGGTATTCGAATTAGTGTACAGGGGAATTAGATCGCGATTCGGAAATTTTATTCGAAAAAAGCCGGTAATTGATTAAAGAATTACTTAGCACTATAACTGTCTATTAGATTAATGAAAAACCCGCAGCCGGTGAGATAACTCCTCGCCACACAACCAAAGCGCGGATAGAGAGGCCTGTTTACTGCTGTATTCCGGTGAAATGTCATTAAGAAACGTGTGACACTTGTACAATCTGTCCGATACAGTGTGTGCCGATGACATGATCCAATACAAATACTACGTAAAAAAGGCGCGCACGGCAAGTACATTCACATTATGTAATGAGTTGGATACAAAGTTGACCGGGCAGGTGATGAACTGAAGCGACTTCATGACAGAAACCCAGAACAACCACTGAGTTAGTGTACTTAACGAACATGAAGGAGAGTTGTGTACATTCCGCATGTACTTTAAATGATACTAATGTTGATTGTAGAATTAACTGCTGTCCAGTCATACAACATATTATTTTCAGCTGAGTACGTCCTTCTATATTAAGAAACACAGGAAAACACAAGTCTAATACACACAAAAACGAAACATGATTCACCGCAAACAGCTGAATAATGGATCACGGCATATGGTTCAAAGTGTAGGACAGTTTAATAGCGAGCAGCAAATCTGTGCGTACACAAAGATAGACATAATTAAACAGCAGTTGTGATACGGTTAAAAATGTCTTCTCTCAACACATAATTAAATTATTATTTTAATTTTGCAGGATTATAAACTCAGAATTCCTACCACAGTACAGCTAATTAGAAGATTATTAGCTCGGGGATTCCTGCCACGAAACAGCTAATTATGTAGGATTACTAACTCTAAATATCAAACCAGCAGCGCGTATTTCGTTCAACCGAGTCTGCTTGGCTTAGGCTTATTCAGTCACTTGGATGGACACATCCCCGTACATCGTACACTATACGACATAGTACGCAGGGTATGGGGGATGGGCATATCCTTCATCAATCGGACAATGGAGAAACTCTGAAGGGCGGCGAAAACCAATCTATTTTAGTCCTAATTTCAATAATTCCATGAGGTTGAGATCGATATTCATTTTGTTTCATCACGCAACACGGAGTCAAAGTAATGTCTGAAAAAAGGCGAAAGCTGATGCATAAAACATAACCAATCCAAAGACATACATTTCATCGTTTTCATTAACTCATGACTATCATCTTTTTCTGCTATAAACAAACGGACATAAAAGAAAATGCCAAACCTCACTAATAATGAACACTCACTAAGTGAGCACCGGGTAGATAACACAGTGAGTGTGAGTGTACATGATGTCTGTGGTTACCGACTGTCGGGTGATCCTTAAGAGGGTTATCATGGGCAACAGCCGGCTCTTCGTCATCAACTCACCACTTTAAGCAGTGATAATGACGTCACTTTCAATACCAATTGCCAGTTACTCGCCCCCAATCCATAATGACGGAACGCGTTGTCGAATACAGCATGGCATATGATGGCATTGGTCATTATAGAATGTAGTTAAAGGGAGCCACTGCTGACACTTTCACCTGTGAGCCTTTAGACTATTGTTTGCGGCGCGCATCATACACGATTGTAGAATGATTTGAGTTTGTTAAGTGGAGACGAGAGATAGAGCAAATTCTTTAACTTAACAGTTCTCAAACATAAACGATGCTAGAGCTGAATACTCGTATATCGACTTATCGAATGAAATCATTCTGTCAACATTGTCTCCGATTCTTATGCAAAATCGCTGTACAAGAAAATGATGTGTATAGTTTGAACAAAAAAGGCGAAAATTTTGAACATAGCATGATCGGAGATAATGGCTGAAACTTCGAAATCATTTCTGCAAACATTTTTAGGGCGTCTCAAAGCCACGCCCATCTTGAAACAGAGATGAAATAACAATTAATAACTTGTGATTTAAGCTGAGAGTTTGCCATAGAAGTAGGGCACATACGCGTGAAAAGACACCAATGGGTTTGTCCAACCCTCATACCAGATAAACACAAGCAGGAAAAGTACAAAGAGACATCACTGTCCAGCCTAGACACAGCTAGAAAACGAATCTAAATTAAATCTGTCTGCAAGCACTTTTGGTTCTCCACTCTGCCCAGGTGGCAAAACTTATCCGTGAGACTCGCTAATTTTCCCCAATTTCTTGATTCTTTTTGTTGTTATTATCATAACGTAGAAGTCTGTCATCAGTGATCAGGCGAATTGAGCTAACATATGTTGGTCAAATGGAGAACCATTCGTGAAAAACGCTCATTGAAAGACTATGATATCAAGAAGACAATAACTCATTTCTTCATCAGCAAATCTGTGCGTACACAAAGATAGACATTATTAAACAGCAGTTGTGATACGGTTAAAAATGTCTTCTCTCAACACATAATTAAATTATTATTTTAATTTTGCAGGATTATAAACTCAGAATTCCTACCACAGTACAGCTAATTAGAAGATTATTAGCTTGGGATTCCTGCCACAGAACAGCTAATTATGTAGGATTATTAACTCTAAATATCAAACCAGCAGCGTGTATTTCGTTCAACCGAGTCTGCTTGGCTTAGGCTTATTCAGTCACTCGGATGCGCAAATCCCCGTACATCGTACACTATACATAGTACGCAGGGTATGGACATATCCTTCATACATCGTACGATGGAGGAACTCTGAAGGGCGGCGAAAACCAATCTATTTTAGTCCTAATTTGATAATTTCAATGATTCCATGAGGTTGAGATCGATATTAATTTTGTTTCACCACGCAACACGGAGTCAAACTTACGTCTGAAGAAAGGCGAAAGCTTATGTACAAAATATAATCAATCCTAACACATATATTTCTTCGTTTTCATAAACTCATGACTATCATCTTTCTCTGCTATAAACAAACGGATATAAAAGAAAATGCCAAACCTCACTAATAATGAACACTCGCTAAGTGAGGACCGGGTTGATAACACAGAGTGTGAGTGTACATGATGTCTGTGGTTACCGACTGTCGGGTGATCCTTAAGGGGGTTATCATGAGCAACAGCCGGCTCATCGTCATCAACTCACCACTTAAAGCAGTAAAGATGACGTTACTTTCATTACCAATTGCCAGTTACTCGCCCCCAATCCATAATGACGGAACGCGTTGTCAGAATACAGCATGGCATATGATGGCATTGGTCATTATAGAATGTAGTTAAAGGGAGCCACTGCTGACACTTTCACCTGTGAGCCTTTAGAATTAGACTATTGTTTGCGGCGCGCATCATACACGATTGTAGAATGATTTGAGTTCGTTAAGTGGAGACGAGAGATAGAGCAAATTCTTTAACTCAACAGTTCTCAAACAAGTCATAAACGATGCTAGAGCTGAATACTCGTATATCGACTTATCGAATGAAATCATTCTGTCAACATTGTCTCCGATTCTTATGCAAAATCGCAGTATGAGAAAATGATGTGTATAGTTTGAACAAAAAAGGCGAAAATTTTGAACATAGCGTGATTGGATATAATGGCTGAAACTTCTAAATCATTTTAGGGCGTGTCAAAGACACGCCCATCTTGAAACAAAGATGAAATAACAATTAATAACTTGTGATTTAAGCTGAGAGTTTGCCATAGAAGTAGGGCACATACTCGTGAAAATACACCAATGGGTTTGTCCAACCCTCATACCAGGTAAACACAAGCAGGAAAAGTACAAAGAGACATGAATATCCAGCCTAGACACAGCTAGAAAACGAATCTAAATTAGATCTGTCTGCAAGCACTTTTGGTTCTCCACTTTGCCCAAGTGGAAAAACTTATCCGTGAGACTCGCTGATTTTCCCAAATTTCTTGATTCTTTTTGTTGTTATTATCATAATGTAGAAGTCTGTCATCCGGTGTCATCAGTGATCAGGCGAATTGAGCTAACATCGTTTTGGTCAAATGGATAAACATTCGTGAAAAACGCTTAATGAAGGATTGTGATATCAAGAAGACGATAACTCATTTCGTACAAATATTCTGAAAATCTAGGGGGGGGTGGGGGATAATCTGTAGGTAACTAGTACCGGGATACCGGAGGTAACCAGTAACAGGATACCGAGGTAACCAGTAACAGGATACCCAAGGTAACCAGTAACAGGATACCCGAGGTAACCAGTAACGGTATACCCGAGGTAACCAGTAACGGTATACCCGAGGTAGCCTGTAACAGGATACCCGAGGTAACCAGTAACAGGATACCCGAGGTAACCAGTAACGGGATACCCTAGGTAACCAGTAACGGGATACCCTAGGTAACCTGTTACAGGATACCCGAGGTAAACAGTAACGGTATACCCGAGGTAACCAGTAACGGTATACCCGAGGTAGCCTGTAACAGGATACCCGAGGTAACCAGTAACAGGATACCCGAGGTAACCAGTAACGGGATACCCTAGGTAACCAGTAACGGGATACCCTAGGTAACCTGTTACAGGATACCCTAGGTAACCAGTAACGGGATACCTGAGGCATCCAGTAACAGGTTTAGAGTAACCAATCTCAAGTCTGAAGTCAGGCCTCCACAACAGCGCATGATTATGAATTATGAAGCGGAGAACATCTCTTAGAACTTCAACAGAAGATTACCAACGACCTTCTGACATAATAATACAAGGCTAACATTAAATCAACTTCTCAACCTGTTACTGGTTGCCTCGGATCACGGATGAGCATTTTTTGCTTGTTATGACTATATATTATGTCCTTTATAGGTTTAAAGGCCGTCGGTATCAGAAGTCTTGACTTTCCTTTATAGTAAGCGCGAGTATTGCGATATACGAAATATTACAGTTTCAGATGCATGTGCTGTTCATTGTATTTCAATGGCAGGTGCAACTCAAACTCAAAGACTTCCCAATTAGAATAAACAAAGCCTTGACGTTGATGATTCAATAATAACCGTCACGAGTACGGCACGGCTCCAATGATTCTTATTGATAACAACCGCCTATTTTTATGAGATTTGACGATTTTTGCTTTCCTCTGCTAGGATTCTTTCCCACTGGGATTAACAAAGCCCCACGTGCCACATTTCTTATTCAGTTATTCATGCCCAAGCCGTTGCACTCATGCCTGAAAATGAAGTCACCATCACCCTTTTCATATCGAAAAATCAATGGCAGTTATTCTATCGAGCAAAATTAACTTCATATATTTTCAACCATAATGAGAAATGATGCATCTCTTAAGTTCCCAGAGAGATTCAATGCACAGTCAGTCAGTGATTGCTAGTCGCCGCCCTCTTAGCTATAGATAACCACGAGCTTAGTGATTTTACCCTGAACCTCCGGCTTTACGACTGGTACATTTTTGATCATGTTGGGTATGATACTTTTAACAATAATATCAAGCTATTCATATTATGGCCATGGTGGTGAGTCACCCCTCCATATATTATGGTCCAATCTCATTCCCATAGGGGAGATAAGGCTCAAACCTAAGGTAAGTTTTCAAATTTCTCATACAAAAAATGAACCCAATAATGTTCACTTTTGAGTTTGATCCATTTCTTTTCCAGGTGCAGCTAATATAAGTTTAAATCAGAAATATTTCTCTTATTTCGAGCAAAATAAGTAACAGAAAATATCCGAAGATTATCGTCACTTAGGGTCATACATTGATTGATACTCGGCTTGAGAAGAAGCATGTATTGCTGGCCCAGACCCCTGCTTGTCATTCTATTCTAAAAATGAGTCTCAAGTCATATTTGGGCAACGATTTTATGTGCTCAAGCCGAAATAAATCTTATCCAACCATATTGGTTTAAAATTTGTGATCAAAAGATCAAAGGGAGCAAGCCTCAAAAAAGTCACAAAATATTACTGTATGGTTCGGGTTTAGATTTTTTTGGATATGGGACCTTAAATGGCCCAAAAATGTAAGCTGAAATCTCGAAGATAAACTTTCAATTTCGGGAAGATACTAGATAAGGATGGCGATTTTCCAGTAATATGAACCTATGTGGTGAGTAAACTTGAAGTATCTCGTTTCAATTCACCCTGAATGCTCTTTTTAAAATATGTTCTTCGCTGATTAGAGAAGTAGGTATCGTAGAATATCGACAGTTTTCTGTCACATCTTGTGTGAGAAACTATGTCCAGCAGTATGAGACGTATTATACTATTGTATGCTTATATAAAGTTAATACTATACAATAGGCTCGGCTCACATGTAAGTTATAATTTTACGGATCAAGGGTTGTCATAGTGTGTCAGATGTCTATCCATTATCGGACCATTGTCCTGCTAAACAGAAAACATTATACGACGAATCTCTTCCAGATATTATGCTGATATTTGTATCCCATTGTTGAATTTATTATGCCTAAGTTGGATTCGATTTACTTTCATTTGAATTAAAGTTGATTAGTCGAGATCTCTATAGGAAATTTTGCATTTGTTATACGATGGCTTTGTCAATCGTTATTTCCTACCAGTACAATGGATTATTTTTCTCTCCATCATAGACGAGCTTCTTCTTTTACCACCCGATACCACTGCTTTTTTAATACTACGCAATATTGGTCAGTATTTCGCATTCAGTTCCCGTTTCTTGTTTTCTACTAATTAAACTCTATCAATGAAACCAAGTATTCAGCATTAGATAACCTTACCACCCTCAGACACCATACAAACCATGAATGATTCTGCTACTACAGCTGCTTCATTTACAACATCCACTTCTACCGGATGGTTCATTGACCCTAGCAGTGACTCCGTGAGTTTCCTGACTGATGCTACCTTCAACATCGCCATGTTGATAGTAACTCTTCTCCTGTCGCTAGTAGCAATAACACTCAACTTCTTCCTCACTACGTTCCATAAGAAGGATGCTAGAACCAAGATAACCGCCTTCATCTACTTCATGTTGAGTGTCAGTGACATGTGCACCGGGATCTGTGCCTTGCTCCACACTCTCACATTCGCTGTCATTGTCCACGAGGGCATGAGCATGACAAAACACGTCACGTGGCTTATAGAACCGGCTAACTTGCTGACTGCAGTAGCCTTCAAAACCTCGGCCTTCGTCAGCGTTACTTTTGCTATTATACGCACGATAAACATCCTGCGACCCTTTTACAAAGTTAACATGCGGGCTCTGGTGATAGTCACAGGCGTGTACGTGGCTCTGTGGCTGTCTATCTACGTTGTGGATGTGGCTTTGTTCCTCTATCTGTGGCAGTATGGCGGCGTGGTGGAAAGGCTTCTATCTCGGTTCTACGAACCCAGCAAGTCCTACCTGGTAGAGTTCCTCAGCAGGAAATACCGAGTGCTGGATATTGGTTTGGAATGCGTGGGAGATTCTCTCTATACCATAGCCCCTGTCTTCCTTTGTGCCCTGATAGCGTTCATCGTGACAGGAATCCAGCTGGCCTACCTCTGGCGACCCTCCAAGACCTCGTCTGGCCAGGAGTACATTAACGAGAGAAAGACGGCTACTGTCACCATTATCATGATAACGGTAGTCTTCATCCTGTGTGCCGGGGTCACCCTGCACGGTCCCCACGAGGTGTGTACTGACCCAACTAGCAGGAGTAGCGTGAAGCTCTACGTCACCGGTTACCTTCCTTTCTTTGTTAATGCTGCCATCAACCCACTCATCATAGTCTTCAGAATGAGCAAGGCAAAGGAGCATATCTTAGATCTGCTAGAAGGCTGGCTGCCCTACAGGAGACATCGGAGCTCCAGTGCTGTCAAAGCAACGACATTTTCATTGCCGCTGCGCCCTACTAACGAGCAGGCCGTTTGACATGTTACATGGATAATGGATATTTGACTATCTGACATGGATAATGGAAATTTGACAATAATGTGACAATGGGTAAGCAAATCTGAATTGCTTCAAATTTGGGCGCAAAATTTGGGCAAAAATGGAAAAGTGAACGCAATTAGGCGCAATTGAGCGGACTTAAGCGCAAATTTGCAATCAGTTTTGCTGATTGAAAAATATTTTGCGCTCAGTTCTACCGGGCGCAAATTTGCGCTCAGTTTTGCTGGGCACAAAACATGGTTATCATTATTATAAAGGATTAAGGCAGTTGAAGCACTGCGCTTAGCGCAACCCAAACGCCTGCTAAAAACGGAGTTGAAATCCCGCGATTTTTTGCAGGGTAGTAGAAAAATAAATTCCCTCTAGAGAAGCATTATTTTTATTTGAATTTAGGTTTTAGATTTTCCGTAATTAATGCTCAAAGTTGGAAAAGGAATCGCGAAAAACAATATCGAGTTCAAGATGTAATTCACCAGTTGCGCGCGTCGTTATGGTGATTGGTGATTGCGCGCAAAAACTGCACGTGCATTTTAACAAAGAATCTGCCATTTCGTTACTGTGTACTTTGGAAACGTTTCAACTGTTTTAAGTCATAATTTACGTTCTCAATGGAATTTTCGAGTTTGGTAAAAGATTACGACAGAAGACTATCAACTCTAATTGTATCAACTCTAATCACTATTGTAGGAGAAAAGGTAAGACTTGAGCATTTTGTTTCATTGTGAAAATCAGCGATAATTCTTCCATGTGAAGATATTCCTAGTTTCGATGGTTTCTTTGCGGGGATGCGACGGAAGGAGATATTTATAATTGCTCGAGTTAGAAGTGGGTTCTAAATAGTAAATAGTTACAGATAAAAATGCGGTCAATTTTGATTCAATGAGCTTGGATTCAAATTTTTTGCCCATCTTTTCTGTGAATCTGAAGTTTGGATGAGAAAACCAATGTTCTTGAGTTCTTCTTACTTACTGTCCTAAAGATTAATTTACAATTACAAATCGCAAAATATGCAATATTTTTCATTCATAATCAAATCCTATGTAAATATTTCGTAATTTCGTTACGTTGCACCCCTACCCCCAGTAACAAAAAATTGCCTCAATGACTTCGTTCAATTTATTGTACGTCCAACTGACTATACGTCCAATGGAAGATAAAACCCAACGGGGTTTTCTCGTCCGTTTATGATTCAGTCCCCTCTTGACAACAAACTTTAGAATCACCAACCAAGTTGCTCACTCCGCGTCTCTGTAATAACCAAATGAGGCACTGCATAGTACGTTGGGCAAATCGCAAATTATTCATAGGACGAAAAGGTTGAAAATAATGATCAGTATTGCCTCCAATTCCTGTTTTCTTCTCTTCGTGTTTGCGCTTGTCGTTGAGACATTTAAACTTGCTGTTGGCCATATTTCACTTGAAAAGTGAAAAAGAAGAGGCTTCTCTTTGCAGGGCTGAATCACCATGTCTTCAGAGCATGTCACGACCTGAAGATTCGAGTAGTTCAGAGCTTCAATCCCGAACGCAAAGTCGCACCGTATTGTCATCGAGGTACCTGCGAAAATGAAAGGCTGGTCTAGATGCCCCACTATTCTTCCATGTTCCACCCGACCGTTTTCACAAGTTATATTCCAATCAGAGGCAGACCGAATATGGATACTTGTAGCCATAAGAAAATCCAATGTACTATAATCATGACTATGATTTGGATAGCTCAATAAATTCCCGTTTATTCCTTCGATAAAATAATAACCTGATTGGTTCAATTTTTTTATGACGAATAGCTGTTGCTGGACCTTTGGAGGAACGACGACATTCTGATCTGAAAATGGCACGTCTATAATTGGTCCAAGTGAAAAACGATGGCGTGTCACATTACTCATTTCAGCGAACTGCAATGCATAGCCAGGTTTTGAGCGTGGTAAAATCCGGGTTACGTTCTGAGCAGGGCCTTTATAAGCTAGAGCCAGGACCCACAAGCTGGATATTGAGCATTTTACCATTTCGACTTCACTTGAACCATTACTGAAGATTCGAGGTGTCAGACATTTTGACCAAAACCAACTTAAAGTGAAAAAAACGCTTTCTGAAATTTCATATTTCTCCTTGGGATGCGTGACTAACAGTTGATATGCAAACGGCACATTGTGAAGACATGCCATTCTATAAAGCACGTATTTTCCTGAATCTTTGAAATTCATTGTATCATCATGACAGAAGGAATGATCGCAGGGAAGAATAGTGCACTCATAGGCTTGGTCTTGAATGTGGACAGTGAATGCTGGACAATTCGACACTACCTTACAATATTCCCAGCATTGTTCCACGGATTCAGCGCTAGGAACTCTATCAAATCGTTTCGGTATCTCCTCCGCCGAAAACAGGCAATGTGAGTGGGACCTCAATTGTACAGGCAGCTGTTCAATATCAAAGGGAGGATATTTCCTTGCAGGAGACTGGGAAGGGATACAAGCGATGCATAGTAAGAATACTATATTGAAGAGAACGAAAATCATTTTAGCCTGTTGACACTAGAAAAAGTGACACCAAAGATGTCTCGATACTATTACAGTCTACAAATAACATTAATTGATTTTCTTCGAACCGTAGCTCCAAGAATCTTTATATAATCAAATTGTTTTTGAACCTTTAAGGTCTCAATAAGTTTTGATGTTATAAATATAATTATAATCTTTGTTGGTTAACAACTCAATTTTATAAAGTAGTGTTGCTTAATCAAAGATTTGACTAGGTGCGTCATCGTCCATAATATGTGCTTTTTGATGGCCACGCGCATGAAGTATTCAACATGGCCAGGTAGCGCAGTGGTTAAGGCGTCGTACTTTCAATCGAGAGGTTGGTGGTTCGATTCCCGGCCCTGCCTACCGTGCTAAGGGTGAGAACTCTCACCTAAGCAGCCACACGGTTCACTCAGCCGAGCGTACAGGAAACTGTGCGGGAGGGTTAAAGAATTTTACAAGAATTTACAAGAATTTTAAAATATAATTTGTGACAAACGCAATGTCATTCAAATCGCACACAAGTCTGTAATATTATGTTAATCGGGGATGATAGTGTGATTTGGTGATGTATTTTGGTGATTGGAGTTGATTTGGTGAAAAGTCATCAGCGTACTGATTCGAGGGAGCAGACGAAAGCATACAAAAAAAGGGGCCAATTTTGAATACTATAGAAGGATAATGGTGACTAGATGAGATTGGGGATCGTAATGTAGGCACGTACAGACCAAAAATAACAGAGATGCCGAAGAGAAAGAACTGATGCCGAAGAAAAAAGAACTGATGAGAAGAGCTGAAGTAACAGGAGTAATCGTGCAGGAAGAGCAAAGCAACAAGAACTCACGAAGACCTGGAGAATGAGAATTAGAAAAGAAGAAATGGATAGGTTGATGTCCCATGCCTACGCATGGGACACAGTTAAGCCCAAATCGGTACGCAGCCAGGTGAGCATCGGAGAGGCACCTGCTTCCCACATGGCAGGTGGCTGGATCACTACCAGCGCAAGTCGGAAACCTCTTTTCCACTCAGCCATCTGGGATCCAAACTGAGTGGGACACTAGACAACATCAGGCCCTAAGTGATGAGGATTCAGACGATGAAAAAAGAGACAAGGCTGGAAAACAAAGAGCAAAAAGCGGAAAGAGTGAAAAGCTGAGATGAGAGAGATTGAAGGTGGAATCACAGGAAATCTAAGATGAGCTTTCACCTTGCTGAGACAGTTCTTTTTGTACTTTAGAGTGCTCTTGCATAATCTTGATTGCCCTGGTCATGATTTGTATATGTCTCACAAGTGAGTCATTATTTGATTCAGCAGGACCTGGTGGATATGTCCTGGCTATCTGAATGCCATTAAGAGAGTATCACCATGGTTGATGTCGATACTGTTGATCAGTGATGCCATCTTATGCCTATGTGATGTTGTTAGTGGACAGGTGGCAAGGATGTGTTCTTCATCTTCAATAGCTGAGGTGTCGATGTGGGGTTAGTGGGTTAACAGCACTTAGGGAGGGTTGAGGGAGTTAGTGGGTTAACAGCACTTAGGAGGATTGAGGTGTTAGTGGGGGTTAACAGCAATAGGGAGGGTTGAGTGGTGTTAGTGGGTTAACAGCGCTTAGGAGGGTTGAGTGGTGTTAGTGGGTTAACAGCACTTAGGAGGGTTGAGTGGAGTTAGTGGGTTAACAGCACTTAGGAGGGTTGAGGAGTGGAGCAGGGTTAACAGCACTTAGGGAGGGTTGAGTGGTGTTAGTGGGTTAACAGCACTTAGGAGGGTTGAGGGTAAGTGGGTTAACAGCACTTAAGGAGGAATGAGTGGGGTTAGTGAGTTAAGCAATTAGGGAGGGTTGAGGGGGTTAGTGGGTTAACAGCACTTAGGGAGGGTTGAGTGGGGTTAGTGGGTTAACAGCAATTAGGAGGGTTGAGGTTAGTGGGTTAACAGCACTTAGGAGGGTTGAGTGGTGTTAGTGGGTTAACAGCACTTAGGGAGGGTTGAGTGGTGTTAGTGGGTTAACAGCACTTAGGGAGGGTTGAGTGGTGTTAGTGGGTTAACAGCACTTAAGGAGGAATGAGTGGGGTTAGTGAGTTAACAGCACTTAGGGAGGGTTGAGTGGTGTTAGTGGGTTAACAGCACTTAGGGAGGGTTAACAGTGGGTTGAGTGGTGTTAGGGTTAACAGCACTTAGGGAGGTTGAGTGGTGTTAGTGGGTTAACAGCACTTGAGTGGGGAAGGGTTGAGTGGTGTTAGTGGGTTAACAGCACTTAGGGGAGGGTTGAGTGGGGTTAGTGGGTTAACAGCACTTGGGGAGGGTTGAGGTGGTGTTAGTGGGGTTAACAGCACTTGGGGAGGGAGTGGTGTTTGGGTTAACAGCACTTAGGGAGGTTGAGTGGTGGTGGGTTAACAGCACTTAGGGAGGGTTGAGTGGTGTTAGTGGGTTAACAGCACTTAGGGGGAGGGTTGAGCAATTGTTAGTGGGTTAACAGCAATTAGGGGGAGGGTGGAGTGGAGGGTTGAGGGAGTGAGGGTTAGTGGGTTAACAGCAATTAGGGAGGGTTGAGTGGTGTTAGTGGGTTAACAGCACTTGGGAGGGGAGTGGGTTAGTGGGTGTTAGGGAGGGTGGGTTAACAGCACTTAGAGGGTTGAGTGGGGTTAACAGTGGGTTAACAGCACTTAGGGAGGGTTGAGTGGGGTTAGTGGGTTAACAGCACTTAGGGAGGGTTGAGTGGTGTTAGTGGGTTAACAGCACTTAGGGAGGGTTGAGTTGAGTGGTGGGGGTTAGTGGGTTAACAGCAATTAGGGAGGGTTGAGTGGGGTTAGTGGGTTAACAGCACTTAGGGAGGGTTGAGTGGGGTTAGTGGGTTAACAGCACTTAGGGAGGGTTGAGTGGTGTTAGTGGGTTAACAGCACTTAGGGAGGGTTGAGTGGTGTTAGTGGGTTAACAGCACTTAGGGAGGGTTGAGTGGTGTTAGTGGGTTAACAGCACTTAGGGAGGGTTGAGTGGTGTTAGTGGGTTAACAGCACTTAGGGAGGGTTGAGTGGGGTTAGTGGGTTAACAGCACTTAGGGAGGGTTGAGTGGGGTTAGTGGGTTAACAGCACTTAGGGAGGGTTGAGTGGTGTTAGTGGGTTAACAGCAAGGGGAGGGTTGAGTGTTAGTGGGTTAACAGCACTTAGGGAGGGTTGAGTGGTGTTAGTGGGTTAACAGCACTTAGGGAGGGTTGAGTGGTGTTAGTGGGTTAACAGCAATTAGGGAGGGTTGAGTGGTGTTAGTGGGTTAACAGCAATTAGGGAGGGTTGAGTGGTGTTAGTGGGTTAACAGCACTTAGGGGGGTTGAGTGGTGTTAGTTGGTTAACAGCACTTAGGGAGGGTTGAGTGGGTTAGTGGGTTAACAGCACTTAGGGAGGGTTGAGTGGTGTTAGTGGGTTAACAGCACTTAGGGGAGGGTTGAGTGGGGTTAGTGGGTTAACAGCACTAGGGAGGGGAGGGGGTTGG
This sequence comes from Beroe forskalii, assembly GCA_011033025.1. NCBI lineage: Eukaryota > Metazoa > Ctenophora > Nuda > Beroida > Beroidae > Beroe > Beroe forskalii. The sequence goes on from WFMF01000463.1 coordinate 48,615, forward strand.
GTTAACAGTGGGGTGGGTTAACAGCACTTATTGTGGGGTTAGTGGGTTAACAGCACTTAGGGAGGTTGAGTGGGGTTAGTGGGTTAACAGAGGGTTATAGGGGAGGGTTGAGTGGGGTTAGTGGGTTAACAGCACTTAGGGAGGGTTGAGTGGGGTTAGTGGGTTAACAGCACTTAGGGAGGGTTAGTGGTGGGTTAACAGCACTTAGGGGGTTAGTGAGTTAACAGCAATTAGGGAGGGTTGAGTGGTGTTAGTGGGTTAACAGCACTTAGGGGGGTTGAGTGGTGTTAGTTGGTTAACAGCACTTAGGGAGGGTTGAGTGTTGTTAGTTGGTTAACAGCACTTAGGGAGGGTTGAGTGGGGTTAGTGGGTTAACAGCACTTGGTGTTAGTGGGTTAACAGCAATTAGGGAGGGTTGAGTGGTGTTAGTGGGTTTAACGGCACTTAGGGAGGGTTGAGTGGGGTTAGTGGGTTAACAGCAGGATGAGGGAGGGGGTTGAGTGGTGGTTAGTGGGTTAACAGCACTTAGGGAGGGTTGAGTGGTGTTAGTGGGTTAACAGCACTTAGGAGGGGGTGGTGGGGTTAGTGTTGTTAGTTGGTTAACAGCACTTAGGGAGGGTTGAGTGGGGTTAGTGGGTTAACAGCAATTAGGGAGGGTTGAGTGGTGTTAGTGGGTTAACAGCAATTAGGGAGGGTTGAGTGGGGTTAGTGGGTTAACAGCACTTAGGGAGGGTTGAGTGGGGTTAGTGGGTTAACAGCACTTAGGGAGGGTTGAGTGGGGTTAGTGGGTTAACAGCAATTAGGGAGGGTTGAGTGGTGTAAGTGGGGGTTAGGGAGGGTTGAGTGGTGTTAGTGGGTTAACAGCACTTAGGGAGGGTTGAGCGGTGTTAGTGGGTTAACAGCACTTCGGGAGGGTTGAGTGGTGTGAGTGGGTCAACAGCACTTAGGGAGGGTGGAGTGGCGTTAGTGGTGTTAATGGGGTTAAAAGTATTTAGTGACGGAAAGTTGTGATGAAACTGAGGGTCTCAGTCGAATGATTAGGTTTAAAGATAGGATTAAGAGACTAACTCTCGAATTTTTCCATTAACAATTTGTATTTCGTGCTCTTTGTTGCCACGCCCACGAGATCATATCATATCAAGACACTGAGCCGTGTCTTCCATCTTCTTGCGGGGTAGCTAGCGCAGACATTGCATGCGTTGTAAGGGATACCGAGCCGAATTATCCCTCGCATGTGCAAATTTGTCCCATTTTTGAAAATTCATCCCCAATCCGGGCAGTTGGCACTAGAAACTTATCAGAATTAACACTGATTCTTCCGTAAAAGCAGCGCAGACCCCATATAAACAAATCCATTCAGAACCACGATCTTTGATGACCCTCCTTAGTGCCTTTTTTGTAAAACAAAAAGGCGATTGATGGGAGGAAAAAAATTTAGAAACTGACACTAGGATTTTGGATAAATTAAGAAACATTACAGATTCAAAATTGGAAAATTAAGAAACTTGTATAGCCTGTAATTTAAATGTTTAAATGTTTAACAATTCCTTCTTGCCGCACCCGTCGCTTCATGAATGTGGGCCCATCCGCTTATGATTCAGTCCCCTCTTGACAACAAACTTTAGAATCACCAACCAAGTTGCTCACTCCGCGTCTCTGTAATAACCAAATGAGGCACTGCATAGTACGTTGGGCAATTGGCAAATTATTCATAGGACGAAAACGTTGAAAATAATGATCAGTATTGCCTCCAATTCCTGCTTTCTTCTCTTCGTGTTTGCGCTTGTCGTTGACACATTTAAACTTGCTGTTGGCCATATTTCACTTGAAAAGTGAAAAAGAAGAGGCTTCTCTTTGCAGGGCTGAATCACCATGTCTTCAGAGCATGTCACGACCTGAAGATTCGAGTAGTTCAGAGCTTCAATCCCGAACGCAAAGTCGCACCGTATTGTCATGGAGGTACCTGCGAAAATGAAAGGCTGGTCTAGATGCCCCACTATTCTTCCATTTGGCACCCAACCGTTTTCACAAGTTATATTCCAATCAGAGGCAGGTCGAATATGGATTCTTGTAGCCATAGCAAAATCCAATGTACTACTATAATCATGACCATGATTTGGATAGCTCAATAAATTCCCGTTTATTCCTTCGATAAAATAATAACCTAATTGGTTCAATTTTGTTATGACGAATAGCTGTTGCTGGACCTTTGGAGGAACGACGACATTCTGATCTGAAAATGGCACGTCTATAATTGGTCCAAGTGAAAAACGATGGCGTGTCACATTACTCATTTCAGCGAACTGCAATGCATAGCCAGGTTTTGAGCGTGGTAAAATCCGGGTTACGTTCTGAGTAGGGCCTTTATAAGCTAGAGCCAGGACCCACAAGCTGGATATTGAGCATTTTACCATTTCGACTTCACTTGAACCATTACTGAAGATTCGAGGTGTCAGACATTTTGACCAAAACCAACTGAAAGTGAAAAAAACGCTTTCTGAAATTTCATATTTCTCCTTGGAATTCGTGACTAACAGTTGATATGCAAACGGCACATTGTGAAGACATGCCATTCTATAAAGCACGTATTTTCCTGAATCTTTGAAATTCATTGTATCATCATCACAGAAGGAACGATCGCAGGGAAGAATAGTGCACTCATAGGGTTGGTCTTGAAAGTGGACAGTGAATGCTCGACAATTCGACACTACCTTACAATATTCCCAGCATTGTTCCACGGATTCAGCGCTATGAACTATATCAAATGGTATCGGTATCTCCTCCGCCGAAAACAGGCAATGCGAGTGGGACCTCAATTGTACAGGCAGCTGTTCAATATCAAAGGGAGGATATTTCCTTGCAGGAGACTGGGAAGGGATACAAGGGATGCGTAGTAAGAATAATATATTGAAGAGAACGAAAATCATTTTAGCCTGTTAACACTAGAAAAAGTGACACCAAAGATGTCTCGATACTATTACAGTCTAAAAATAACATTAATTGATTTTCTTCGAACCGTAGCTCCAAGAATCTTTATATAATCAAATTGTTTTTGAACCTTTAAGGTCTCAATAAGATTCGATGTTATAAATATAATTATTACCCTCACGTGGCTTTTTGTTGGTTAACAACTCAATTATATAAAGTAGTGTTGCTTAATCAAAGATTTGACTAGGTGCGTCATCGTCCATACTATATTGAAGAGAGCGAAAACATGTGCTTTTTGATGGCCACGCGCATGAGTGTCTGTAAACTTGATTACGAGGGGGAGGGGGTTAAAATCGGCCAAAACTTGATTACGTAATATGTGAACGATCCATTAACTAATTGTATTTCGTGCTCTTTGTTGCCACGCGCACGAGATATTGAATGTAAGACACTGAGCCGTGTCTTCCATCTTCTTGCGGGGTAGCTAGCGTACACATTGCATGCGTTGTAAGGGATACCGAGCCGAATTATCCCTCACATGTGGAAATTTGTCCCATTTTTGGAAATTCATCCCCAATCCGGGCAGTTGGCACTAGAAACTTATCAGACTTAACACTGATTCTTCCGTAAAAGCAGACCCAATATAAACATATCCATTCCGAACCACGATCTTTGATGACCCTCCTTAGTGCCTTTTTTGTAAATCAAAAAGGCGATTGATGGAAGGAAAAAATTTTCAAACTGACACTAGGATTTTGGATAAATTAAGTAACATTACAGATTCAAAATTGGAAAATTAAGAAACTTGCAGTATAGCCTGTAATTTAAATGTTTAAATGTTTAACAATTCCTTCTTGCCGCACCCGTCGCTTCATGAATGTGGGCCCATCCGCTTATGATTCAGTCCCCTCTTGACAACAAACTTTAGGATCACCAACCAAGTTTGTTTTAAACAAGAGTTCTTTATATTTCGATTCATATAGAGATAATTTGGGTAGAACTTCAGGTAGAATTCCAGGTAGATTTGAGATAACTTCGTCTTGATTGAATGAGTTTCCACAAGAGAAAAGCACTTCTAACTCATGTCGGAAATAGTCTAATATTTACAATTTCATTGTACACTTAAATACAAATTCATAAGTCAAAACAACGAATCACATCCATTAGTGTTGTGTCCTCGGTATCTGTTTAACCCGTGATGATCTGCCATGTTATCTGTTTTAACACCGTCTTCCAAATGAACTCATCCGTGTTTAGGCTACTGTGCTATGTTCACACAATACCAATGAGAAAATCACGTAATTCGTGAATGATAGAAATAATGCAATTACGAGCTCGAAAGCTTGAAATAAGGAGTGAAACAAATCCCCACCAACAAACTTGAGAGGACATTTTAGTAAAACTAAAATGTTCTCTGCGTTTATGTCGGCTAGGTTTCGTACACCAATGCATGATGAACTGCTGCATGCATGGCCTCCTTATCTCGAATTTCTATTCCCATGTTGATGATGTATCGATTCATCATCACTCATGCATTCAATTTCATACATTAGATTTCTATGCATTCAATTTTATGCAATCAATTATATACAGTCAATCCATGCATACAATTACATGCATTTAATTTATGCATTTAATTTATGCATTCAATTCATGTATTAAATTCATGCATAAAATTCATGCATTAAATTTATGCAATAAATTCATGCATTAAGTTAATGCACTCAATTGATGCATTCACTTTATGCATTCAATTTACGTATGTAATTTATGCATTGATTTCATGCATTTATGCATTCGATTTCATGCATTCAATTCATTGAATATTTCATGCTGCCATTAATAACACTGCGGTCTGCGGTGTACCAAGTCCCAGTGTGCACTTTTTGCATTCTTTATCGTGCATAATATTTTCATGCACCATTGCACCAAACTACATAATGAACAATTTCATTGCCTAAGATAAGAAGATACCACACTTGCTATTTTAGTACTCTCATTTGCACTCCCTGCCGTCCTTGCGTAAGTGTTTCATCTTTATTTCAATTTCAACACTTTATAGTATCATCAACATCACTTCATTCACTTATTTACTACTTACCTTTCTAGGTCACTTTAAATTCCATTTCACCAACTGAGCTAAGGACATTGTTAAGGCAGAATCCATCCACTTCTTTTTATCGGGAGTTAGAGAAGATAGACCATCGGTGGTATCATCCTTGTGGATGATAACTGCGAGACACTTCAGTCATCATAGACTATCTGAAAATGTGGACCCAATTTGTCCCTAGAACTGGATGATCCGTGAGCTGCGAACCTTGCCCATGTTATCGAGATCCATCCGTGTGTCTTAGGTGGGTCTTTATTCCACAGAAGCACACTGTAGTCCCTGTACTGCTGAAGTACTACTACTTGAACCAGGGGTGTCAAAGCTTTAGCTAGACAGGTGGGATAACCACAAATCCTGAATCATCTACGAACTCCAAACAGGTAATTCCTGAAGAGTCTGCCACCCACGTCGGCATTCATCACATTTTTGTGACATCGTTTGTGACTGTTTTTCAACATTACAATTATTCGTAATGCTCACAAATTTTACTGTGAACTAGTACACCTACACCTGCACAATTTGCATGAATAACAAATATTTCCAAAGTTGAAATATCCACGGCTTTTTTATGTTATTCATCATTTCCGTCTGCATCTGGTTGTCTACTCAACCAGTTGGCAGTTATTCTGCGGGTCACTGACATTCAGTGATGTTTAACACGATTTAAACCTTGTATTGTGTTACTGTTTTTCATAACACACCAAAACACACCAATTTAGTGGTTTAATGAATGCAACAACTTCATTCAGTCTGCAAATTACTATGACATCATTTGGCATTACAGTAACATAATGTACGAGAATCATATTTTGATTTGAATACAATAGAGCTCCAGTAAAGAAAGCACATGTTCACTTGTTTCATTTCCAAGTTTTTTGCCTGCTTCTATGAAGGATTCATAATTGTTTTTTCAATTATGTTTATGGAAATTGAAGCTAACAATTAGCCTGTTAGATTTGCAGGAATTGTAACTGTCTTGTTACACCACACCTTATACTCTTTGTGTAATCTTTTACACTCTTTTAAGGCAAGTGATCATCAAATCTTTGATGTTCATTCGACCAATACGTGATGAAATATATCACGTCTGCTGTTTCATGGTCGGCTATAACATTCATAGCTTAAGCTATGACCACAATTGATCACTACTGTCAACTGTCAATCGAGGATTTGATTGTTACACGCAGAATCGGTATATTCTGAAGGAACAGCAGATTTAGCTGTTCAGTTCTCATCCACAATATTTGTGGTTTCAATTTGATTCTTAGATTGTTCATAGAATCAAGCAAAATTATTTTGCCTTCGTTGAAACTAGATCGTTTCTGGTTACGATTTTGCTTCAAATCCGATTGGATTTGCCATACATGAACAGTATCAAACGTGCCTTTTTGATACCATTCAATCTTATTCAGCTTGATCAATATTTGATTCTTTCTGATAGAATTTCATCAAGAACACTAGTACCAGCAGCAGTAGAATTTCGTCAAAAACACCAGTACCAGCAGCCGTACAACTTCATCCACACTTCATTGAAAGTCCATAACATCCAGAACTTCAGTAGCTCCAATCTCCACCATCGAGTCGAGGATCATAATCCATTTTTATCAGGCTCCATTTGTTTTAAACAAGAGTTCTTTATATTTCGATTCATATAGAGATAATTTGGGTAGAACTTCAGGTAGAATTCCAGGTAGATTTGAGATAACTTCGTCTTGATTGAATGAGTTTCCACAAGAGAAAAGCACTTCTAACTCATGTCGGAAATAGTCTAAGGCCGTTGTTCCTGGTCCGTTTTTGGTGCCGTTTCTGAAACGGCTCCAAAAACGGTACCAAAAACGGCAAGTCATCATTGGTGGCCAAGAAAAACGGTCCAATGTGATGATGCCAAACCGTTTCAAAAACGCTACCTGCCGTTTCTAAAAAGTGTAGACCGTTGATTAAATAATTGTGTTATTAATGCGATTGCGTACACGCAGGAGGGGAGAGAGAGCTAGTTGATCTGTTCAGGAGTTCGTGAATTCAACTGGGAACTGGAGAATGGTTTCATATTTGCTCCCCAAATTTTGAAATACTGAAAATATGTGTTGACGCATATTGTTTACACTACGCCGGTGCTCAACTTTCCATTTGTACCATTGAACTGTATTTTAGCTCTTCTTTAATAATTAATTGAAATCATCGCCGTCTGACGGATTCGCCCGACAAAATTAAGAGTTAGGTACGATAACTTTTTTTGATTGAAAGCTGCAAAAACAGCATAGAAACGACATCACTGTCACAAATCAGTGTACCAAAGGCACAATCCCACTTGTGTGCAAACCGCCGATTCGGCGCCGATCAGCGCCGAATCGGCGGTTTGCACAAGTGGGATTGTGCCGCAACATAATTATAATTACGACGACACAAATTATGGTCCGAATTAACTATGGATTTTTAGATAATATGGTCAAAATATGCCAACCTGAACAATCCGTACAGTCGACAATAAAAGTATTGCTGTGGTACTGCAATAGCACTTCCACTTTACTACCAAACCAAAGTTGTGGTGATATAACCCTGTTTTAACCCTGTTTTAAGTGCCGTATTGTCAATTGGATTAACATTTTAAACCTTCAAAAACCAGGGTATCGGGTGCCAAAGGGGTGGAAAATCACACCAAACCTTTCCAAATCGTTAATTCCGTTTAAAGGCATCTAGCCCTTATCTATGCTGAAATAATGCCAAAAAACTTAAATTTACTGAAATTTCATACTGTACTTCATATTGGACAATTGGGTGATTTTCCACCCCAAAATCCTGAACGAACATGGATTCTAAAAATAGTGTTTTGTTCACCGTACCAAACCATATTCAAATATTATAAATAGTGAAAAAATCACTTAGATTGAAATTGTATGAAACTTTTCTTTCGGAAGACCTCAGGCTAATTGGACAAAGTGTTGGACTTCCACCCCACCATACAGTTTTCTGCAGGTTATAAGTCTTAAGTTGAGCTCCCCAGTGGCACGGCAAAGTGAACGAATTGAAATTTCGTAATTTCACCATTTTTGAGCCACCGTGCAGCAAAACTATTTTATGAAATCCTAAAAAAATTAATAAAGAAAAATCTGATCCTTCGCCTATGTATTAATATCATTGCTGTGTTTCTTGGATTATAAAAAGAGTATCAATTGTTTTATTGATAGTCATTATTTCGTCTATGTATAAAAACAATTTCCAACACCAGAGAAGTTACCAACTGAACTTTATAGCGCCATATTCTAAGGGTATATTTATTATTTTCCACCCTTTTGCTTTTGGCATATCTGAATTAGCAAGGTCGATATAATCATATTAGAAGATACTTGTTGCTTACATGATATTATCATTATGTTATAACTGTTAGTGTTATGATCTCATTATACAGCATGGATCTCATTAGACGTATCAATGGACCCCAATCCTCCCATAAAGATTGACATACTACACCATTAAAGCATCAACGGCGTGTCACGTGATCAGTCTGGTATTTCTATTCATTGAACTTGAAGTATGTGACATGTGTATTGCCCCTATGGGTAGTCTGTCCTAGTGCAACGTGAAACAATTTCAATGTTAAGAGGCATAATCGTCTGGAGAATGCGATGAGCAAGAGTCGTGATCGACTGTCTGTTGGGCAGACTTTTCGATTTCTTGAATTGTGGTTCTGACCATTAGGATTATCATGATTATAATCGTGATTATAATTAAGATCAGAGATGTTTAGGTACCCTTTTGTAGAAACTAGGTGTATTTTTAACTTTTTTTCAATAATTGAACCATAACTTTGCTTCTGTGTATCGTACGAACGTCAGAGAAACGGTGTTATATATGTTTTAAAAAGATGAATCTGGTGGAATCATTTTCAACTTCGCGAAATTACTGGGAACTCTCTTCGTGATTTTAGCAAGTCACGTGATATTTTGCCGTTTTTCGAAAACGGTTCCAAAAACGGCAGATGGGAAGCGTTTTTAAAAAAACGCCGTTTTTGAAAACGCCGTTTTTTATAATTGGAAGCGTTTTTGAAAAACGCCGTTTTTGTTGAAAATGAGGGAACACTGGGAACCGTTTTTGTCCGTTTTTGGTACCGTTTTTGAAAAACGGCACCAAAAACGGCTCCAAAAACGGACCAGGAACAACGGCCTTATATTTACAATTTCATTGTACACTTAAATACAAATTCATAAGTCAAAACAACGAATCACATCCATTAGTGTTGTGTCCTCGGTATCTGTTTAACCCGTGATGATCTGTCATGTTATCTGTTTTAACACCGTCTTCCAAATGAACTCATCCATGTTTAGGCTACTGTGCTATGTTCACACAATACCAATGAGAAAATCACGTAATTCGTGAATGATAGAAATAATGCAATTACGAGCTCGAAAGCTTGAAATAAGGAGTGAAACAAGTTGCTCACTCCGCGTCTCTGTAATAACCAAATGAGGCACTGCTTAGTACGTTGGGCAATTGGCAAAGTATTCATAGGACGAAAACGTTGAAAATAATGATCAGTATTGCCTCCAATGCCTGCTTTCTTCTCTTCGTGTTTGCGCTTGTCGTTGAGGCATTTAAACTTGCTGTTGGCCATATTTCACTTGAAAAGTGAAAAAGAAGAGGCTTCTCTTTGCAGGGCTGAATCACCATGTCTTCAGAGCATGTCACGACCTGAAGATTCGAGTAGTTCAGAGCTTCAATCCCGAACGCAAAGTCGCACCGTATTGTCATCGAGGTACCTGCGAAAATGAAAGGCTGGTCTAGATGCCCCAATATTCTTCCATTTCGCACCCAACCGTTTTCACAAGTTATATTCCAATCAGAGGCAGACCGAATATGGATACTTGAAGCCATAAAAAAATCCAATGTACTATAATCATGACTATGATTTGGATAGCTCAATAAATTCCCGTTTATTCCTTCGATAAAATAATCACCTAATTGGTTCAATTTTTTTATGACGAATAGCTGTTGCTGGACCTTTGGAGGAATGAAGACATTCTGATCTGAAAATGGCACGTCTATAATTGGTCCAAGTGAAAAACAATGGCCTGTCACATTACTCATTTCAGCGAACTGCAATGCATAGCCAGGTTTTGAGCGTGGTAAAATCCGGGTTACGTTCTGAGTAGGGCCTTTATAAGCTAGAGCCAGGACCCACAAGTTAGATATTGAGCATTTTGCCATTTCGACTTCACTTGAACCATTACTGAAGATTCGAGGTGTCAGACATTCTGACCAATCCCAACTGAAAGTGAAAAAAACGCTTTCTGAAATTTCATATTTCTCCTTGGAATTCGTGACTAACAGTTGATATGCAAACGGCACATTGTGAAGACATGCCATTCGATAAAGCACGTATTTTCCTGAATCTTTGAAATTCATTGTATCATCATCACAGAAGGAACGATCGCAGGGAAGAATAGTGCACTCATAGGGTTGGTCTTGAATGTGGACAGTGAATGCTTGACAATTCGACACTACCTTACAATATTCCCAACATTGTTCCACGGATTCAGCGCTATGAGATCTATCAAATGATATCGGTATCTCCTCCGCCGAAAACAGGCAATGTGAGTGGGACCTCAATTGTACAGGCAGCTGTTCAATATCAAAGGGAGGATATTTCCTTGCAGGAGACTGGGAAGGGATACAAGGGATGCATAGTAAGAATACTATATTGAAGAGAACGAAAATCATTTTAGCCTGTTGACACTAGAAAAAGTGACACCAAAGATGTCTCGATACTATTACAGTCTACAATTATCATTAATTGATTTTCTTCGAACCGTAGCTCCAAGAATCTTTATATAATCAAATTGTTTTTGAACCTTTAAGGTCTCAATAAGTTTTGATGTTATAAATATAATTATAATCTTTGTTGGTTAACAACTCAATTTTATAAAGTAGTGTTGCTTAATCAAAGATTTGACTAGGTGCGTCATCGTCCATAATAATATGTGCTTTTTGATGGCCACGCGCATGAAGTATTCAACATGGCCAGGTAGCGCAGTGGTTAAGGCGTCGTACTTTCAATCGAGAGGTTGGTGGTTCGATTCCCGGCCGTGCCTACCGTGCTAAGGGTGAGAACTCTCACCTAAGCAGCCACACAGTTCACTCAGCCGAGCGTACAGGAAACTGTGCGGGAGGGTTAAATGAGGACCTGCCCATTGCAGCGAAGTCTCGGGCGAAGAAAGTATGGATTACATTTCCTTAACCGTCACTGGCTTGATTACACTTGAATCCTTCGATTCCTGACATATCATTGGCTGTTACAGCTGTTGTAATAAAAGTAAAACCTTCAAAATAAAAAGGACACAGCCGCGCATTTCGATTATTTAATCGTTGAACTTCCTGTGGAGTTGGTAGTGCATGCCGCACACCTTGTACGGGATACCAATAATCATCCCCCATTTTTGGATATTTATTCCCTATATGGGATCGTTCACATATTACGTAATCAATTTTCGGCCGATTTTAACCCCCCCCCCTCCCCCTCGTAATCAAGTTTACAGTAGTTGTATTTGTTACATTAACATGTAACGTAATCATTTGGAAACCCCCTCCCTCCCCCTAGGTGATTACGTAATATGTGAACGATCCCTATGTAGAAATTTATCTCCCATTTGTGGTATTTTCTCTCCCATTTGTGGTATTTACTCTCCCATTCGTGGGAATTTCTCTCCCACCCGGGCACGTTTCAGAGTTAATGCTGATTCTAAATTCTATTGTTAAGCCGGACCTCATATACACATTTTCACTCCTAAGATCTCACTAACCCTCCTCAATGCCTCTATGTAAAACAAAAAGGCGATTGAGGAGGGGAAAATTGGGCAATAACTTTTGAATCTTTTGATTTAATTTAAGTCTAATGCACAACAAGATTTGATTTCCTTTTCATCAACTTAAATTGTTCATTTTTGGTGACGTTTATTGGAAACTTAACATCATCTAATCTCTTTTCAATACCACAACAGGACATGTTTTCTTCTTGCCTGGAAGAGTCAAATTGCACATGCTAATGGCCTCCATCTTCGTAAATTGACCATTCGAAGTCTAAAGTGTCGGCAGAAAACACCAGAACACACACGATAAGAGCGTCGTGCACTGTACATTTCTCCGCCTTGACAAATTGTCGAGAGTAATTCCCCTGCTAATCTGACAGCCTTCCGCCAACTCCTGCTAATCTGACAGCCTTCCGCCAACTCCTCCTCAGTGCAGCATCACTGACACGATGTGAATTACTGACATAACTACAAGTTACTCGCCGTGAGGGGTAGCAGCTGTCGTGTAGTATATTAAAGCATAGAATATTTGTTATTTTCTCCTCCTGCGAGTTTTTTTATAGCACATACACACTCACGTATGTCCGACCGATTCCCAGAAAAACGCAGATATTTCGTTTTATTTGCTCAGATCATCCCGTGATGTGGCCGGTTCTCTGTCTTCAAAGTTTTCAGTTAACTTAGTCTTACTAAATTCTAGATACTTCCTCCGCTTCCGTTTGTCAAGGTTTTTGGCAGGCTTTCCCGGTAAACATTACTTTTTGCTTTGTTGATGAGATTAAGGACACTAACTGTTCGGAGAACCGCAGGCTAAGTCCTACCCCAGTCGAGAAGACGAAGCTATGAACTTAGCACGAGTCAGAGAAAGTATGGCTTCGACACAAGCTGGTTATCCAGATCAAATAGGTCTTCTTCGCAACACTATTACACTATTTTAACATTGTAATTAGCTCCTTCGTAGGATCGTTCAATCGACGTTAATAAGGCTTACCAAATAGAGTGTTGACTTCAATATTCACGGCCTCCATCACTACCATCATATTATCGAATACCACTCGATTTTGTCGTGTTTTATGACTGTCTGCTTGAAAGCCGGAGATATCCATATCGCATAGGAGGTCACAGCACATCTAGGAAATACGGAGGAACTACCGTCTGGTTTCACATTCAAATATCCCGGTAATTATCTCCTGAATTTGCTTCAATAAGGGCACTCCTATGATCACTATATAGTACTGCATATATTGGAGGTGCTGATGACAGGGTTAATCTAAACTTCTGACTCAGTTCACCGGTAAAATTCATAACAAAAACATCTTCAGCAACAGTTACCACCCGGCATTTTTGTCAAAAACCCTGTACACAATAGTTATATGGTAGATCAGAGGAGTATCAAGAATTTGGAAGTCAAAAGATCCCCTACGAATGCTTCCACACTACGCTTGTGAACATTACAATTTAGGTTGTCGCACTTCATGTCAAGCCTTATCTTAAAGCGTTTTCTTTAATGAATCCTCAGTTTCTTTTAACAGCTTTGAAAAACTTCGCATAGATCCGTTCCGGTTTCTGAAAGCCACAGCGGTGGACTAAATATGAATGATAAATACCATGAAGTAGAACCTTATATACCTAACATGCAGCGTTCCCGGCTTCAAAGAGGTTTCCCACACTTTGGCAGACTTTTAGAATTTGGCAAGTCACGAGTAAGAAATGATATGATTTGAGCAGTGGATTTCACACATGCTTCTTGTCATCGCCAGAAAGAAAGAACTTTATGTCAAACTCTTATAAACTTCGCGTCATATATCGAGTATAGAGATAAGCTGAAAATTCAGACGCACGTTTCAGCAATTTCTTTGGCAATATCACAAAAAACTCTTTCACGAATGGAATTCAGCAGACAAGACTTTGTTTGTGCTTATCCATGAGGTTGTGTTGATAGTTCCATACCACTTCCATTTTCAGCGGAAATAACATCAGTACAAAATTCTGCATTTTCCTGATCAATTCCGTATCACTTTATCCCGCAACATTCTACCCGCAACACTTTCTACTTGATCAGTTATTTCTGTTATTATTTCTCAAGTTTTTAAGTTTGCTCCAAAATAGCCCTGATTTCGGGAGTGATCTTGTTAGAACTTATATCAACAAAGAAACCATTCGCATATTTCCAAATTCTTTAGTAACTTTTGGATATTAAAAAGTTTCAATCCATTACCAAAATGCTCGATCATTGGTAATGTGTAAGAGTTCAATTTGCTCCCTAGAAATTCACGAGTTTTGTTCGGTTGCCTAGCAACAATTTGAGTGTATTGAATATACGTGATTCATGCATAACTTGTTTGTAAAAAATTCATATTTCCAAAAACAACATATTATTCTGTGTAATTCAACATGAATTACGACGGTGCGACACCAGCTACTATATCGCATAACGGATGTCCTGATTCATTTTTTCACGTCTGCTTTTTACTATCATTCTCCAATTATCATCCTCGCCCTTGTGTCCAAAGACAAACCGAATGATTCGCACTGTAGCCTTTACACAAGCCGTTAGCCGAAAAAATACGAAATTCAAGGAAAAATTTTAAGTACAGTAACCCGTATAAAGTTTAGAAAAGGACATCACATTCCAAACCACACGCTGACACTATATGCCACCACATTCTTAATCTTAGCTCATGTATATCACCGAACAGGCTACACGGGACATTCCGAAACACACACATATTTGACACAGGAAATGTAGACGCTATACAAACGTCGGAGGAGGACAATGCCTGCAGCTAATCACAGATTATTCCAGTTTTCTGCTGTAATCCTGGTGCAATGGAACGAAGGTAAGAGATGCACTGGTATTGTAGCATCTGTCAGCACAGACTGTGTTTTACGGAGAAACAAACGGAAGTTTTGTGAGTTGGAAGAGAATGTAACTCTTGAATCGCTAGCCTTGATTCCATAGCTCATGCTTAAATTTATATTTTACCATAATAGAAACCGCCGGGGCCCAACAAAAACGTTTGATTTTCAAATATAAATTCTTTTTCATGCTGTCAATGATACCAACTCTTACGATTGTCCAGTTTTCTGCACGCGCGTGCAGCTTAAAATGTGACTAAACCCTTTAAAACACTTCAGGAAACCCCGATTTGGTGGCAGTCCGGAAGATAAAACGTGACTTCACGGAGATTTTAAACAATGGCAAACACTTGAGATGGGAGGTGGAGACCGGGGACACGCCCAAACAGCTGACACATGTCCAACACACGAGGGAAACCAAGGCCTTCAAAAACATGAGTCTCAACAACAAACGTCAACAGAAGTCGGTGCCAAAAGTTCAAAATGTACGCTTTAAATTCAGAGGCGAAAACTGAGGGATTCTTGTGGAATAATATGAAGAATGTGGCTTTGAGAATCTATTTTAGTGTATTCGGCAACGTTTCGTTATGTATATGACGTATGATCTTATGATATAGAAATATAGGCTATTTAAGTAACTTAAAGACTCGGTATTTCGGTATAAATATTATGCATATTTGAGGAGTAAGGTCGTGTTGATTATGTCAATATTTGATATATGTTTACTTTAAAATATTATAATGATTGGTCATAGATCGAGAAGGAATGACTAACTTGTGCGAGCCAAAAGCAGAATGAGAGTTTCGTTCAAACT
This sequence comes from Beroe forskalii, assembly GCA_011033025.1. Classification (NCBI taxonomy): domain Eukaryota; kingdom Metazoa; phylum Ctenophora; class Nuda; order Beroida; family Beroidae; genus Beroe; species Beroe forskalii. The sequence goes on from WFMF01000463.1 coordinate 64,126, forward strand.
GAAATAAAAGGAACATGAATTGGTTTGAATGGTTAACCTGTTGTAAAAGTTTAAATTATACAATTCGAAATTCATTTCGCTATTTGCTAAGAGTCTTTCAATTGATGTGTTTTAAAAAGTATTCAATAAACACCTACATTGGATAGGACCTTTGCAGCAGAACTATACTTGTCACTCCATTTACCGTCACTAGTTTGGGTTTCCATGATGACAACCTAGGCATAAGAAGTAAGATTTTAGAAAGCAATTTTCCTTCGAAAAAGTGCCAACTTTCAAAATTGAACATAATATGATGAATTCATGATCAAATAAATTTCCTGTGTTGCTGGATATCACATTTTGGCACAGATATGTCGCAAGTCAGTTCAGAAATCTTCGCATTTCTCGAACTCGCAACAAACACGTGTGTAGTGATCAAATTACCAAGCTATCGCCACTCAGCATGTAGTTATCCAGCTTATCCTCGCTGTCCTTAAGGGGAATGAAGTTGTTAGGGAGTTTCTTCAACCAAAGTCTGTTCTCTATGCTCTTCAGATGGAAGTTATCCTCCATAACTTCTTTCAGGTCACCTGAAAAAGCGTAAAATGTATGAGGTTGTAATATATAAATGAATTGCATTACTGACTAAACCCCGAACGTTGGATTCTGTAACATGGGTTCTAATTAAGCCATTGAAATTACAGTATTACCGGTTTCTTGTAAGATCGATCTCAAAAACCTGATATCAGTACTTACAACCATTAAATCACCTAAATCGTGAGCTGAATTACAAAGTTGAATATGTTTAATTTCGATACGTCAAGCGGTATTAATTTCAATACGTCACACGATATCATAAAAGCATTAAAATGCACATGATCACAATGTAGTTATGTATGATGATTTGCACTACATTACTTAGGAAGCTGATTTAATAGCTTCTAAAAACAATAGAACACGTCACAGCAGATTAACAATTCTATTGTCCACCCAGAGAAGTAATTCAAATGACACAAAACGTTATCGCAAATTTGTATGACGTTTGAATGCCAAACCCCGACAAAATGCGGTTAAGTCACCATATATTATGTTATTTGCCAAAGTTTTCGGGAACTGAATTTTATCAGTTGATTTCAGATTTGGGCGCGCACGAAAACAATAGCTGAAATTAATCGGATCCGCGCATTTATCAAATGCTAACATCGCGCGCGCTCATTTCCCTTCATAACTGTTTTCCGATGCGCGTTACAAATATGAAGATGGGAAATGCATTAAATTTTAATTTCAGGGCAGCCAATTACAAGCGAGTGTGAAACAATTTAGGGGATCCCATTAAGAGGCGAGTGTGACTATGTCAATGAGCCAAATCTCTCTTATCGTCACAAAATAATACGTTAATTAATCCAATTAACAGACTTACCTACTGTGTCACTCTTACAAAAGATCCTCTTTACTTTGATTTCCCCGTAAATCATCTCAATTTTAATTCCCGACAAATCGATCTTTAGCTGCTTCGAAAACTCCCCGAATTCGATAACCTGAAGGAAATCGTGATGAAAATACAGAAACCAATACACAAGAGTGTTCCCCTGAAAAGTACATGGAAATAAGTCCTAACTGCTTGTGAATTAAAATCAGTCGTACAATAACTCGTGAACAGGTGATATGTGTAGGATAAAAGTCTACATCAAGGTCACGTACATCTAGATCTACACTCTATGATCATAATATGATCATTTATCTTTTAGTGAAGTTGATAAATTTCACTGTAAATTCCACTGAGACATTTTGAATAGAAAGAAAGAGTGATTTCAAAGAATCAAATGAAATTTTCTACGAACAGCACCATTAGCAAAGAGTATTGCTTAGAGCATTGAGTTGAAAAGCCTGGCTAATCGTTATAATATGACGTGTCAAGTCATGCGTCACGCCATGCGTGGACAGTGGATTCATGGTATGAACAAATTTTGGTAGTCGCATGCCGAAGGGATGTCTTCAATACTAACGTAAGATCTGGGGCACTTCCGGGTACTTAAGTATTTCGGAGTTAAATAGTTAATGAAGATTGCTGGGGTCAAGACATTAATATTGTTCGCGGAGACAAATTGAAATCAAAGTTCGGACCTTCCTTTTGATGGGCGTGTGGGTGTTTCCTGTTCCGTACTTTTATCAAGGAAATTCCAGCATTCAGTTGGAACTCTGACTTTCTTGACTGACACATGGTATGTGGACAGGGAGAGTAAATCTACTTTTCAGTGCTTTGGACAGAAATTTAGTTGACTCAAACTGTAGTGTGCAGCAGTAAAGGCGGCTTGTCTGGCCTTACACCCAGACCCCCATTGCTCAGTGAAGTTCACCAAGCCACTGTCACTGAAATGCTGTTCCCACTAAATCCAGAGCACACCGAGGGTACCAGAGGCATCCCTGCCGTCGCTATTAGTGGTTTCCCGTGGCCCCTGTGCTGGCAGTGCTCATCAGAGTACTGTCCCCATACTCCCGAGTATGGGAAACCTACAATACAATACAAAAATACAATACAATGGGGGTCAAGACATTGATATTGTTTGCGGAGCAAAATTGAAATCAAAGTTCGGACCTTCCTTTTGATAGGCGTGTGGGTGTTTCCTGTTCCGTACTTTTTATCAAGGAAATTCCAGCATTCAGTAGGAACAAAGACGAAATCAATGTTTTCAAGCATTTCATCTTTCAGCTCAGATATCTTGGGATCTGAAAATATTTCCTGATAAAAACAACAACTTAAACTACTAACACAGTTAACAGACAGAGAAAACGTACCATTTGTAACAGTGAAAAGTTTCTTTTTGTTATTTGATGAATTTTCATACTTTCATAGTCGAGGTACTGCTTGAAACATAAAATTTAAATATTGTGCACGCCATTATTGGGGCATAAGCTGCTATATAACTAGCTAGAGTGGGTGAACAATAGTTACACCACGGCAGTGTAGTAATAATTTTATCTACCGAGCAAAGCGAGGTGAATATAATAAAATATTTACCGAGCGAAGCGAGTTGAATAACTTATGTTCTCACACTCTAAGCCAGTTGAATAACTGTGATTAAAATGAAGATTATCTCTATTTATCTCTATATAATTTTGTGTTGCCGTATACCGTTAATAACAGTGCAATAACAGGGGTGGAAGAACAATCAAGTAAATACATAAATACTTAAATAGTTCTTCAACTCTAGTTATTCAATATGATCATGAAATAATGTAAATTCTGTATCAAACACTCCACTGATATCACTATGACCCAAGGACACTCATGGGAGAATTTACCCAAGGAGGATGTCGGAGTTGTCGATTGGTCCCGGGTGATCTCCTTCGTACTTTACATGACGTCCCCAGCGATCAAACCACTTCTGACTGATGACGTACCTGAAATGTTGTGTTACTCTTTATGAACTGTCATTGGATTAGACATGTTCCTCATCGTATTTAGGTGGAATACCAGTGCAAGGTAGCAGTCCTCTGACCGCCCCTCGGCAGCAGTCCATGTTCATAAACAGAGGTGATCGATTATATGGTTATTTCAGCTCTGAATGATAGACGACTGCAACATTGACACACCGTGCTGTAAATTGCAGTAAATGTTAATGTTTGATAGGCAATATGGCTGTATAGTTTATATCTAATGTCAAGGTAACAGTTCACAAACCAGAAGTCTCCAAGGACAAGAGGTTTGTTCCGATTGTCACTGACATACGTCTCCTCGGTCTGGGAACTTTTCATACTACCTCAAAAGCATAGAAATTTAACCATAAAGTACAAACTCAAAATTGTGAACTCACAAACCAGGTGCACAGTAAGCTGTAAGACCTGACAAATTCATGATATGATAAATTTATGCTATTTAAATACTGAGGTTATTTAATATCTGCATTTGTTTTGCTCCATAGACTGAAGAAGTGCAGAGATAAGAAAATAGATAAGAACATAGCTATAGACAGCACTGAATCTGTATCGAAGTTCCTAGATGGTCGATGAATTCATAATTCAGAATCGTGCAAGGAATGATCAGTGGACAGTAACCATTGTGATTCTTGAATATCAATAGTGGGAAAAATTTACAGTCATACTACTGTGGATTAGATCCATTTTTCACAATTCAAGCATGCATTTCATCGCGAGATCGTTATACATTCTACAAAATGCCACAGTACCTATACATTGATTATACATTCATTGTATTGTATCAAAGAAATATCAGTCTTTATCAACTTTTGATTTATGAACCTGAAAAGCTGGAGTAATCCATATACCACAACTACACTGAGTGGCAGACCAATTATAATTTCCAATCTTAAAACCACACTTATCACAATTGATTTTGCCGGCTAGAACACCTTCAGGGTGAGGGAGCCATTCCAAATCAGAATCGAGAAAATATGAAGTACACTCTTTGATGCAGAAATTTATACCTTTGTGTCCATAAATCACTGAATCTGAATTTCCTTTTTGATGAGACTCGAGGTTTTGGCTCGTAAAAAGAATTTTACGGCACTTTTTACACTTGAAAATGCTTTCATCGTTTGTTGACAAATTCCCAGATTGAATATTTGATTCAGCTTGTCTTAAGGCTATTCTTTCTTCGATCTTTTGTTGAAGAGTTGCCTCTGCATTGGCATACTCTAATTTATTGGATTCCTGCCTTTTCTTAATCAAGTCATGATGAAATTGAGCAATTTGAAGGTATTTATCATCTTTCCATTTGCCATCTAATACCTCCTGCTGTATGTCAGCTAACTGCTCCATAAATCCAGTATTGGGACACGCCCAGGGCCTTCTTTCTCGAATTATTTTCAAGGATTGTTCCACAGTGAACCCTAATACAACTACCATGTAGCTTATTACAATACTGACACTGCGAGACATGCCAACTTGACAGTGAACAAGAACATTCCCTTTAAGGATTGCATCTGATAACAGTCTGATAGCATCTGGGATTATCTTGTTCAGTTCAGCTCGAGGCATGTCATACAATTTGAACCAGAAATAGGAAACATCAGGTGATTTATCTGTTAGATCAATATCCATTATCGTGATGACAGTTTTGATTTGGCTGCATTCCAAATCGTTCAACTCGGCATCAGCTGCGCCTCCAATGAACACACGAGGCAAAACCTCATTCATTACTGGTCTGTAATCTCAAATTTGATTGATAAACTTAAAATAAACTTGAATAAAATAAGGTAATTATTAGGATCTCAAATTTTTAACTCTTCAGACATAAAATGGCTTTTCCATTACTTCACCCTAGGCCTATCCCATATGTATGCAGACTGCTTGATTGAAAAAAGCCTCAATAAAGCGTAGATACTAAAAGCAGGAACTAGCGAAACCACCCCGAAACAAGCCGAAACAAGCGGAACGACCCGAAACCACCCCGAACCAACCCAAAAACCTTCCGAAACAAGCCGAAACAAGGCGAAACGAGCCGAAACAACCCGAAACAACCCGAAACAAGCGAAACAAGCGAAACAACCCGAAACAAGCGAATCGGCCGAAACAACCCGAAACAAGCAGTTTTGTATTTTCCACTTGTTTCGGCTTGTTTTTCACTCAGCTTGTTTCGGGTTGATCGCTTGTTTGGGTTATTCGCCTATTTCGCTTGATACGACAGAAAAAAACACGAAACAACCCGAATCAAGCCCGAATCAAGCCAATTTTTTTACTAAAACCTGGAACAACCCGAATCACCCCGAAACAAGCCGAATCACCCCGAAACAAGCCGAATCAACCCAAAACAAGCGACTCAACCCGGAAAAGCGAAACAACCCGAAACAAGCGAATCAACTCGAAACAAGCAGTTTTGCATTTTCCACTTGTTTCGGCTTGTTTCGGCTTGTTTCGGATTGATTCGCTTGTTTCGGCTTGTTTCGCTTGTTTCGGCTTGTTTCGGGTTGATTTGCTTGTTTCGGCTTGTTTCGCTTGTTTCGAGTAAATCAACCGAATCAAACAATTCAACCCGAATCAATATCGAAACGAGCCGAATCAATCTGAAGCAGGCCATGATCAATCCGGAATAAGTGTCAGAGTCAAGGTGAATCAACCCGTATAATTATGGGACATTAATAGGATATTTGTAGATATTCAGTTTGTCAAGAAATATGTTCTTCTAGTCATCTAGCTATCTAGGCACTCTTGGAGATGTGTAGACACAAATCTTATGAACTGATAATTGTATCTCCTTTTCATGATAGGCGACTTTATTATTCCAATCCCAACTCATTCGGCCCATTTTACCTGTCAACTGTGAAACACTGCGTACACTGCACATATTTGTATATTATGCATATCCTGATCTCACAGATCTCTATTTTTCTATTTTTCCCTTTCCAACTAACTATTTAGAGTTGACTGCTCATCCTTAGTAGCACTTCCGTACTGTAGTATGTAGATAAAATACTCTGGCTACGTTGTCTCTTTTCACCATTCATCACCACCCTATTCTTGATAACTGATCAACTGTGTCTGACTGATAATAACATAATAACGCAATCACTCGAGAGGTCGAATGTTTTTTGGTTCCTATCACTCGTTAACTCATTAAAACACGGTACTTAACAGTCGTGTTTTGCTAACAGTCATCAAATTATGAAAATTATGGTCTTTCTCAAGCTGACAACAAAATGATACTAATGATCTCCTTATTCGTGGTAAAAATGATCATTTTAAATGCAACGTCATGAATCATTATAGTTAATCATGTTATTCCCTTAATTTGCAACAAAATGAAATGGAACTCACAATTCGTAATGGAGAAAATTATTTGCAGCGCAAAGCCAACAGGTCAGTTATCATTCATGTTTGACTATATAACTCATGAATGGTGTTTAAAGTTATGACATTTACTAAAACTTATGTTCGTATTATCAGTATCATCGTCATCCGTGTTCTAGTCTCAAAATGACATGACTCCAATTCGGACAACACTCGAATCAATTCGGAAATTGTCCCACTCGATATCAATTCATTCAAGTTTACCGGGCGAATTTACTGGGCTACGTAGCATAGAGATGCCAATTTAGCCAAATTATGCTTCTCGAGTTCTTACATTTTCACATAAAGACATAGAGGTGAATAAGATGAACGTACGGTCGAATTACATGAAAGCGATGGAGATAAGTACACGGGCCGTATGAGCAATGAACTTACTGTACTGCAACGAAATGAAGGATTCTTACGCAACCAATGACACATTCGCGGCATTTCCCTTACTGCCGCTGAACTTGCCCGGGCATGTTATGCGTCGCGCGCGAACAATAGGCGCAAGAATTGATACTGTCACTGACAGTGCCAGGGGCATATTGTTCGTGTGCGACTTGTTATTTGTGTGCGATGCTACCCTCGGCAAAATCTTCCATCATTTCAAACAAATTTCAGATGTTTCGTTGTGAATTATATTGTGATCGTTTTAATGAATCAGAATTTGCACATTCGAGTCCAAGTAAAGTGATGCAATCATAACGTTGTTTTAAGAACGTTATGGGTCAAAAAAGTGTTACCATGTATGGTTTCAAAAGTTCAAAGCACCTTTGCTCCTTTACTCTTTTATAGAGCTTGTGTGACTGCCTTAGCTCTAACGTTTATGGGTCTTCATTGGTCGAAAGTAACAGTTTAAGTAGCTTGCCGTAGGCTGTAACCCCAGTTTGGAGGATTTTCTCTACAAGAATAAACAAATTCTTATGTTTTTACTACCTATTTCCCTATTTCTCTTTTAGATTAAAACCACCATATATGCAATTACCCGGCCACTGAGGATCTTTCTTGAGCCATTTTTGCACTTTCAACTTATTTTACAATCTGATGCCTCTGGCCTATGACTTATGAAGATACATATCAGTAACGAGCTTGAACTTGGCCGTCGGGCTCGTACTTCGGGCTCGTACTTCGAAGCTCAAGCTTCGAAGCTCAAGCTGCCACAAGTCATCAATACATGTCATGTTCCTGATTTACGATTTTAAGTCGAACTCAGTGTTCAATCCATGTTAATAGTGATATAATAGTGCTGTAATTTCTCCGAACCCCGCTCTTGCATTTGATAGTCATATTTTTGCCACAAGAACTTTCTGTTCGTTTTAAAATTCTTTGAAGATTTGTACTCAAACTTTCAACATTTCCTTTCTAGAAGAGCAAATATCTCAAAAAAGCTCCCGAGAATGAATAGGTATTGGATAATGGATATATCGCAGTCAAGTAATTGCCCAGACTATTTAGTGTCACATGAATAGAAACTCTGCCCCGAAATTCGCTCTCCAGGTATTATAAATTGATACACGTATGGATTGGGGATGCTGAATTTGAGCGGGGCCGTGGAGTGTGGACACTAGACATATCCATGAGGAATTTAAATTCTTACTTGCACACAAGAAGTGAAATAGCCCATGTCAGTGTCGACTCTGCAACATGCTGGAGTTTTGCATTTTCCACTTGTTTTGGCTTGATTCGGCTTGTTTCGGCTTGTTTCGGGTTGATTCGCTTTGTTTCGGGTTGTTGTGGGTTGATTCAACTTGTTTCGCCGAAACAAGTGAATCAACCCGAAACAAGCGAATCAACCCGAAACAAGCGAATCAACCCGAAACAAGCGAATCAACCCGAAACAACCCGAATCAAGCCGAATCGACCTGAACTACAAGCAGTTTTGTATTTTCCGTTTGTTTCGGGTTGATTCGCCTTGTTTCGGGTTGGTTCGCTTGTTTCGGCTTGATTTGCCTTGTTTCGCTTGATATGGCAGCAAAAACACGAAACAACCCGAAACAACCCCGAATCAAGCCAAAATCTTACTAAAACCTGGAACAACCCGAAACAAGCCGAATCAAGCCGAAACAAGCCGAATCAAGCCAAAAAAAGTGAAAAACGCAAAACTGCTTGTTTCGGGTTGTTTCGGGTTGATTCGCTTGTTTCGGGTTGTTTCGCTTGTTTCGGATTGTTTCGGGTTGTTTCGGCTCGTTTCGCCTTGTTTCGGCTTGTTTCGGAAGGTTTTTGGGTGGGTTCGGGGTGGTTTCGGGTCGTTCCGCTTGTTTCGGCTTGTTTCGGGGTGGTTTCGCTAGTTCCTGCTTTTAGTATCTACGCTCAATAAAGATGTGCGAAATTGTGTGCTTTTGACGGAATTTACAGGGTGTTTCATATTAAGTGTGACTATTTTGAAACTGTACTGAAAATTCAATGAAAGACTTGGCACTGATTATCAGTCTTCTTGTTATGCCAATATGATTGGAATTTATGCCAGAAAAGTTTCCAGATGATTGCAATTATTTATTTTTTTACAAATTGACCTTTTCAGTTTCAGAAACTGAAAATTTCCAAATTTGATGCATGCTAGGATATTTGCTGTTTGTCATACCTTTTAGGCACTGTACTAAGTTTTGTTGGTCCAACTGAGGCTGTGTGGTGTCTAAGCTATCGAAAATAAACATCCCAAGGTTTAAGGTCATACTGTGACCAACTTCACGATGAAAAATATTGATCTGCCTAGTCAGTTTCAAAGTGTCGCAAACACTGGAGTCTGCTAACAGAATAAGCTGAACCCTACACTTGACCCAGGAAGGTTTTCATAGTAACTGATTCGCCTAAGATACAAAACTGATGCTTCATACTTTCATAGCATTGTCAATTCTATAATTTGAACTCATAAACTGTCCTTGAGATCCTCAAATTTTGCAGAAACTGCCTTTAGAAATGAATGAGATAATGTGTTTTCTTTATTGTTAGACAGTGGCACTTTGATACTGCTGCGGCAGATCAATATTTTTCATCGTGAAGTTGGTCACAGTATAACTTTAAACCTTGAGATGTGTATTTTTGATAGTTCAGACACCACACAGCCTTAGTTGTAACCTCAAAACTTAGTGCAGTGCCTAAAAGGTATGCGAAACAGCGAATCTCCTAGCATGCATCAAATTTGAAAATTTTCAGTTTCTGAAACTGTAGCCCTAGCAAAAGGTCAATTTGTGAAAAAATAAATAATTACAATCATCTGGAAACTTTTTGGGCATAAATTCCAATCATATTGGCATAACAAGAAGACTGATAATCAGTGCCAAGTCTTTCGTTGAATTTTCAGTACAGCTTCAAAATAGTCACAATTAATATGAAACACCCTGTATATGGAAAGTTGAAGCGTGCAGAGGGAATCCACACATCTTTATTGAGGCCTCTGTCAATCCAGTGGTCTGCACACATATGCGTAACTTGTAGGTCTGAAATAAACACAATGAAGAAATGGTGGGATAATAAAGACCTTGAGTTTGTACAGACGTTTTAGGCCAGTATAAAGAGTTGACACTCAGACTAACATATTACTGAGAGAGAAATGAGTGCACAGCTTTTAGAAGCTTTCCCTTAATACCAAACTTGCAAGGTTAAGATAAAACAATTTTGGAGTGATTCAATTCCATATAGTGCAACCAAGTTAGTAGTCTGCTATGTCACAGAAAGGCCAAATTGGAAACATTTCTGTTTGGTCACTCTGGAACATGCCTGTGTTCCAGAACATGCCTGTGTTCCAGAAAGCCAAAATTCAATTTTTGGCCTCCCAGGAAAACAGTTGTGTACTGTTCCAGGATGGTAAAAAGTTCAAATTTAAGATTTTTCGTTTGGTGCAATATCCAACAGACCACCACATCCCCTTCTGGGGATGGATGTCAACTCTCACTTTCACAGAGACTTCTACAGAGAGTAGCAACCCCTTACCTAGGTGCCAGGTGGTGATGCTCTTATGAGTAACAACTGGTCAGGGGCACCCCTCGAAGATTGAATACCTGGTTCCCTGTGGTAAGAAAAAAAGAGTAATGACACAATCGAAACCTTGTGCTCGGTGAGCATGCCACTGGATAGAGTTTGTGCACGGTCTGAAGAAGACTGAAGAGTTGGAGTGTGGACTTAAATTTCAGAGGTGTGTATATCAATATACAGGTTCTATGCCCTGTTAGAGAGTTAGAGGTCATGCACTATATAGCCCACAATGGCTACAGGTTCTTTGCCCTGTTAAGTTAAAGGTTCTTTTAGTCCTGTGTCCAGACAGGAACTAGGTGAGTAGAGAACCAGTAAAACCTAATGAAGACTTTACTAGCACCAGTAATGTTTTTGGCAAGAGCAGCTTCAAGGTCCAAATGTCCAGTGCCAAGCAAGAGTGAGGAAGAGGGAGAGACAGCACCTGTCAGCTGGGTGGCAGGCCAACAACAGATACCCCGCCTAAGGGGGGCTTGAGGGCAACATGTCCAAGAACCAGGTTTAACAGGTGGCACCCAACCTCCCGCCTTGGTGGTTAGCTTCAGAATGACAGGACAGTGCCATTCTCCAGGCCAATCTGTTCAGTAACCAACTGACCCAGCACCACTATGTTTGGTTTGGAATTGGGCTTAACCCAGGCTTTGATCTTTGTTGAGCTGGGAAGAACCAAGTTGCTATCTTGAAACCTGCCCTACCAAATTTTAGATGTTTCCTTGTATTTTTGTATTTTGAAAGGTTATAAAGCTATTAATGAGTTTGTAAACCATCTGCATTGGACTTTAAAAACATCAGCATTATTATGGTATCTGATGTAATCTTGGACTTCCTGGAACCTGCTTCTATAAAGAATTGTTTTATTTAACTCCATATTCAAAAAATATTATTAACTTCTTAAACTTAACTATTATTAAATCTGACAATAGTATATAGTTTATACTATCACGCCTCTTCAGATAGGCATAACATATTCTAACCTAACTGTAGATAACGATATTGTTACCATGTGATTTGCAATTAGAGAGTTTGATAAGTTCAAAGATTTTGGACATTTGCCTTCAATAAGAGGCAGGTGCGCTCTGTGTAACATTAAGATATATTTATTTATTTATTTATTTAGGCATAACATACCCTTAAAGATACTATGAACTGAAGTTATAACAGCTGAAGTTATAAACTGAAGTTAAACTTTACAACACTACTTTATACAATCAAATTTTAGGAAGGTGCTTATCACCAAATGGAGTTTTCTGAAGACGAGAAATAATATAAACATTTTCAATGTTGTATTCTCGAAACTGGCAGTAAACCAGCGGTGTAAAGTAGTTCTGATTTGAGTCCATTTTTGCATTCTTAGTGTTTTACTATAGGGTCCCCCTCAGTCAATGCTAAAAGCAATCAAGTTCAACAAGAAGTTATAAACTGAAGTTATATAAGTTATAAGAGCAAATTTAATTTACTGATAAACATAAACTGTTCAGTGTGACACAAAAGTAATCCCTTATACATGTTAATTATCCTCAAATTTAAATCTCAAGTTTATGTGGTGGCTAGTCTTAGTCCAAGCAGTGCAGCATTCGTTTTACCCAATAAGATGGGTCTGAGAAAAGAAAGTCAAAAAACAATTGGTTCAACAAAATTATTTCACTACTCTGCTTTCCCCTTGTTAAGCACGAGATTATCAGATATGGCAGATAAGTACCTGCCTAAGTATTAAGTACAAAGTAACAGCAATCAAAACTAGAAATATTTGTTGTTACACAAAATAAGAACGTGTAATAACTCGAGTTGTGGTGTACAAAATGGCAAACAACAGTGGAACGAGTACCCTAAAACCATTGTAGGGTAACAGGTTGTTCAATCAATTATCAATGAATAAATGGTTTGCTGAAAATCATGAATCAATTGCTAAACACTTGTCAAAAAATGCGCCGTTGTCTGACGTTGGGTAACATCTTTTCGGGGAATCAGCGCCGCGCGCGCGGCGCTGATTCTCAACATTGCTAAGCTTCGCGGTGCAGGCGTCACGCGCCGCAACATCGTACGACACCTGACTTTGCCACATGCTATGTGTCGTGTTTTGTTCGCGCGCAAGCGCCTTTATTTTGAACACAGTCTTGATGGTTACGCGCGCGCCGCCAAATTGGTAACATATAGCATTTTGTTGCGCTTGCATTCTGGAGGTTTGGAGGTCGAAGGGTCTATCAACGATAAAACAAAACACGACACCTTGCTGTTTCGGCGGCGCGCGCGCGGCTGCGCGCTATACGTCCGCGTGTGTACTTTATTTTTTAAAAAACAGGGTATGAGGGGTATACGTGTTCAGCAACTTCCAGCCACTAATGAGATCCAATTTATTTAAAAAATTAAATATATCCCGATAGCATGAGCAAAAGAATGAGTACAGACCTTGCCCTAACCAGGACCCTGGCAAGCGCGACGCCCCTGGTTAGGGGAAGTACAGACCCACGTCGCGTGAGACTTTCACTTAGTGGATTATGCGAATATCTGTTTATTTTTCTTTTAGTACATCAAAATGATCCAATTTGAAGCAATTACAATGATCAGCTGTAATGAGTAAGAGAATTTGATCGCAACACGCAAGAACACTGAATATCATAACCATAATCGATCATAAGCACATAAAATGAAATTAAATGATATATTGGAATGTCAAATCAAAGAGTGAAAAATTAAACTTTGCGATATCAAATCTTAATTCTTAATCAATTCAATCACTGTACTATCACAGCAGAATTTATGGAGAGTACTAGCTATCCCAGCAAACTCAATCTACACGGTCTTTATATAATATTCATAGCAGGGAGATAAGAGTGAGATTCTGATAGAGAATATCGTTAACACAGTCTAAACTCTAATAAGTACAAGTAGCAGGCAACATAGATTTTAGGGAAGAACCAACATTATCTCGTTAATATAACAGTAACACAGTCTCTAGTAGGAAACAGGAAATTGGTTTATAGTTTCTTGAATCTCAGGCGCCTCAACTCCTCCCGACTGGTATGAAATTTTTAGGCGCATTTTCAAAGTCGCCTGCGCGGGGTTGCTGATAAGCATTTCTTGGAATATGGAGCCGTTGGGAGCGATATCAGACGAGTTCGCAGGACTAAGGTTTATGTGGATGGTTTTAGGGACGGCCGCTTGAAGCAGGTATCCCGATATGGGGACGGCTGTGTTGTTCCTCGTCTCCGCTTTGATGAGCAGCTGGTTCTCAGGTCTCCGAGTGATGTTGAATGTGACTATAAGTCCCTGTTTGTCCACGGCAATGACAGGACTGATGGAAGGCTCGGGGTCTCCCAAACCCAGGATGTCGAGTAACAAGTCATCAGCAGCGGGGGCTGGGGCTTCCTGCTTCACCAGGGGCTCAACCAACTCCTCCTGATGCTGCTGTAGGGGATGGTTGATGGTTAGTCAAAGATCAAATGGTCTTTGAAATGATTATCAGCATTAAATTTAATTAGACAGCATGATTTAAATGATTGAAAGTCATAAATATTCAGTTAAAACCCATGATCTCAAAATGTGCGTTGACTAACCGTTGGAGAAGTTTGCTCCTGGCTTGCAGGTTTTTCAGAGGGTAGATTAACCGGCATCCGTTCCAGAAGAGCAGGCCTCATCGCATCGTACTGCTTGAATATGGTGCGGTACTCCACGCTTCGTTGTTGAAGTTCTACGTTAGTGTTGATTGTGAAGTAGCCTATGATCTGAAACAGAGAATAAATTTATTACGATAAATTCAGAATACTCAGTTGTCTAAAACTTGGTACACAACCCGAAGTTAACAGAAATATAAGGTAGATGTGAATAGATGTGATGCAATCGTCACCTTTTGAATGCGTGCTGCTTGTGTGTCAAATCGTGTGCTGAGTTTCATGAGTGCGTTGAGAGCGTAGAACTTGGTTACTTTGGAGCACACTGAGCCTGTGACAATGAGTTCCAGAACGTCCACCACATCTTCTTCAGAGATCTGTACTGCTTCACCTCCCTCACAGGGCCCTGGAAATAATGCCATGTCAGAAAAGACTCAGCAGGGGAGGAACACTTCAAGCTATAGGAAATAAGGATAACCCTTACTTTTACCATTACCAACAACCGGGGTTTACATGGAAGTTGACCAACACCACCACCACTGCCGTGCCAGGTCATAAAATTAAACCAGGAAACCCCATCTCTCTTATACCTATATAAACACATCCCCTTTGTTACATCTAGCGCGTATGCGAGAGATCGGCGAAATTTTACCCCTAATATTCATAAAACTCAAACGGGTAAAAACGTGCTCACTTTTCCGAGTTGCAAGGCTGCGTATATTTCTGTGTGTATTTCTTGTACGCTGCATGAATTCTACCGTGCATCCCCTCAGAACCCTTGTTACACTATGAATTTACCTGATGTTAGGAGTTCGCCGTACTCCCCAATAGTCCAGGTCGCCACTTGAACCAGAGGCTGCGGAGCAATGTCGTCCTTCACCGCCAGGAAGAGTTTCTGAGCGGTGAAAGAGTACATTTCGGGGGACTCTGCGATGGACTGCGTCACACTGTTCACAACGTCGTCTCGAACGTAGTGACCGCCGTGTATCAGGACCTTCAGAACTGTGTCCATGTACCTGGTTTGGGTAGGACGTCTCATTATGCCTTGTATTTGCGATGTATTTGTTTGACGGGGTTGGCGAGGGTCTGCCTATATTGTGTTTTTATCGAATTGGTGTTTCACTAATATTTGGTCAGTCTGTTAAGCGATAACGTCCTCAAAGCATCGAGCATATCGCGCAATAAAGCACCAACCAGCGCTTAGAAGGAGCATGTTTGTCCGCCAGCAGGATGATAGTGGAAGTCAGCTGCGCCTTGAGGTCAGGGGTCGCAGAGCCGCTCAGGAAGTTGACCAGCTCCCCGATGACACTCCTCACATTGTTGTCGTTAACCAGGGCAAAGAGCAGCTCCATAGCACGCTTCTTGATGGAGATGTCGTTATCACTCAGGCAGTCTATGATGGTGTTCCGGTGCCTTTGGACGGCGGCTTTGTCAATGTGGACGGTTCTCAGCAGAGTGTTCAGGGCAACGTACCTGGAGAAAGATGAATATAGTTATATGTTACGAAACATTTATATGTAATAAATAGAGATAATCTGGACTTGGAAGCAAAAATACCGAAAACTGGGATGTATCGCTCAAATGGCTTGTGACCAATTTCTTGTCAGACTGCGCTTTGCAGCCAAATATTCTATCGGAGGAATTCGATCACATGGGCTAGAGAAAAGATTAATTTGGAGGGGGAACATGAATTCTTCAAAAGATTGAAATACCTGATATTCTTATCGGAGTTAAGAAGGAATCTGCCCAGGATATTGATAGCCAGTACCCTCAGTCCACTCTCAGCATCAATAACCATGATGGTCAGCACTGTCTGGTAAAGGATAGCATTCCCAACATTCTTGCTTGTTTCTGTGTTCGTTGCTACTTGAGCCAAGATGTCGTTCATTTGTTCACTGGCTTCAGCATCACCCTTCCCTAGGATGGCCAGCAGACGCAACAGCTGCACCTGAAGTGTAGTTTTATTTGATTTGTGAACTCCAGTCAGAACTCAAATTTTATCTCGCCAATTAGCGTAGACAGTGTTTGATAAGTTACTTGAACGTCTAGCGTCATTAGGTCATCTTATAACGCAGATAATGAACTAAACTTTGATTTTAGACGGAACTTTGGGTTTTTCAGGGACTGGCAAGCATGGGATTACACGCCCCTTCCGGCTTCCCCTTACAGTTTTCAAAAGGCCCCCTCCAGAAAAATCTTAGGGGGGCCTAGTCCCTGACTTGAGTTGAAATTAAGTTCAGTTGGACAAAAAATTTTCTTTCACCTTTTTAAAGTTAAATCAATCAATAAAACAGGGCTGAGACCAAGTGACCAACAACTTGGTACGATTGCACATTCAATATTTTTAGAAGAAATGACACCTGCAAATGCACGTTTCCGTTGGTCGCGCGCCAACAGGAACTATTGAAAAAAGGGTATTGTGCCCCGTTTTCAAACATTCATTGAAGTAACGGACTCGCACATCATGGCCATTGTAGTCCAGATTTCATGCTCGCCACTTTCGTTATCACTAAGTCCTGCGCCGTAAAGCCGATAGCGGCGCTCAGTCGGCGCCATAACGGCGCATCCGTCTTGTAAATGTCCATGAGCTCCTCGAAGCACTGGAGGAGGAACTCAAGGGTGGGAATGTCGCAGAGCAGCCTTCCATCTGAGAGGTTTGGGTTACTCGGGTCTAGCAGCAGCTGGAGATACTGCTCGGTTAGGGGGCATCTGCCCTTCTTAAAGCGGCAGTAGTTGCAGAAGATCTTGGAGAAGTTCATGAACCTGTGGTTCTGGTCGAGGCTGCACTCCATGGGATATGGCTCCTGCAGCTGTTTAACCTGGCAGTCTTGCAGAAGTTCAGGGTTGTGGGTAGTTTCCTTAGAAAAGGAGAAAACAGATCCGCAGAAGTGGGTCGGGAAGTTGTCTTCCGAGTATATAGTCACGCTTTTACACACTATCGTGCGGTCTGATAAGTCCAGGTCGATGCTGAAGTAGCCGTTTAAGAGTCCCATGAGCTTGATGGCCCCCAACTTACTGACCTTCATGTCGTTGATATTGTTCGGGTCAAGGAGGAGGTCCTGTAATGACCAGTGCGTGTCCAGGAAGAAGTTGTCCGTGTACCGGTTAACCCTCGACAAGCACACGCTGCACATATCACACGTACCTATCCAGATAGTCCGTGTTTTCAGGGTGAACTTCTTGCAGTTCAGGTAGAATTTCTTAGATTTCGTGGGTCGCTTGAGGTCCAACATGACCGATAGCTTCTCCCGGTCCCCGGTACACTTCTCACGGAGCAGTTCAAAGGACGGTTTAGATAGGTACCGTTCCAGACTGTTCTTCATGACGCTGCCTTGGGGTTCTGTAAAAAGGTTACCGATGTTTTCTGAGGCGTAGTAAACCTCCAAGCTGGAGTCGAAGGCGATGAAACAAGTAGATTCCTGGATGAGGGCTGAAGTGTTGATGTTCGGTCCCAGCTCCTCATGGTTGATGATGTTGCTGCAGATCTCCTTGAGAGCAATGTACTTCACCCCAAAGGATAGGATCTGGTTTTTGTAGAGCCCTGCAGTCGGCACCTCCACACTGTCCACTACCTCTCGCACCTGCTCTATCAGCGCTGCGTGGTTGAAGCGGAAGGAACGGGACTCTCTACGTCGCTTAGAATTGGGGCTGCTCCCCGGGGGAGGGTAGATCAGAGGACGGAATCGTACGCTTAGCATGGCGGGTGTCTTCTATGGTTAGGTGGAATTAGTGTTCATAGCACTGAGGGAATGTCGGGTTGAGAAGAGGGCGGAGTCAGAACTGCTTTATAAATACTCAATCACACCACGTCAACTGCAGTGGAGGCGGTCGCCTAGTACTGTCCCCGGGTACGGGTCGCTCGGTATTTTTAGGACTCTAGTCCGAGTCCGGTCTCTATTTAGGTAGTGCATATCAAACAAAACAAACAAATGATAAACTGGTCGGAAAGAAGACAAAATCAGTATGGTTTGGAATGAAAAAAATTTCTAAAGGTTGTACAGTACGAAAAGAGTAGGCACACTAAGTTGTACAGTGGTTTTCAAATAAAATACACTCAACGATGTACCAATTTAATATCAATTAGAAGTAGAATGTTAGTGCAACTGAGTAGTGAGCGCTGAGTAGAGCTATTGGTATTTTTATGTACGAATCACAGCACAAAAGTGCTGTACTCGGATCAGTCATGTTAATCTTCTCATCATTAGTAAAGCCCCGTCTCAAAACGGCCCTGGCAAAGCAAAGGAAAAAAGTAAAGGTATTATGAGGTAATAGGTATTTTTCTTTTTTTAACTGCGGACCACAGTACATAAGTATTTCACTCTGATCAGCCATGTCCGTAAAAGTAGTATCGCTTCATCGATCAAAGTGTGATATCAACTGATCGAATTAAGGGTGGGGTTAGCCGTTGATCGATGCCCCTACTAACTAAGTATTTCAACTAGAAGCTTCCACGTATTCATCAAATCGTTAGCATGGTTTATTCCACGGAAGACAGATTTGCAGAGGCTGATAGTGTGCAATACATTGTGTTTTATGATTCTTGGAACTGGATAGATTTTTAACGCCATGTTTATGTCATGATTCTATGATTCCGGCTGCTAAAAACATATCTTACACACTCAATCCACTATATACTGATAGAGATGTCTGAAATGGTTTCAAAAGTCATTTTAAAAGGGAGGGGGTGTCAACCCTTATATTTTGGAAACACGAATTTGGAATAGGAGTTGGCCAGGATCTTAATTTTAACGGAAAGAGATAGAGCTTAGCTTAGCTGATGATTCAGTGTAGTTGTTTGTCGAAATTGGACGACAAATGACTAAATTGGGTGAAGTTATGGCCATGCGAAGTGGACCTTTAAAGAACCTTCCCCCGATGGTGAGTACATTCCCCTGACACAAGACCTGCGGGGCGATATGACGATCAGACCGACATACGTGACCAACGAATGTCGATCATCGGTCGATCGAAAATCATGAAATTAATTTCGGCTGCGGCGCGCGCGCGCGGCTCATTTGATCACAAAATGAATCATCACTTTGTATTCGCGCCCTACAAATAACACGTTTTCACATTGTGACCGTGTTTATATGTGACAAAATATCAATGCGTCACCGGGAGTCACACTTAAAATGGCTAGGCGTGTGAGGCTCGCTTTGATCAAACACAATTATAAAAAGAAAATGTATGCTCTGGGTTGAGCAATACTTCGGCTTCTTTGTAGCTTCAAAGCATACCAGTACTTACAGAATAGGCTGCCCAATTAGCGAATTGGTCAGCTGTTTAGATACAATATACATTAGTTACCAAATACCAACGTTAGTAAACGATGATAGTAAATACCATAGTAAGAGATAGTAATAATACCTGTAGGAACGGATCAGAGCACCCAGCCACATCATGTTCAGGACTATAGCCCGCCATAATCAGGTTCTTCAGGACTCGTAGTAAGTTGAATATACACTTCTTGAAGTGGATTATACAGTCAGGGTTTATGGCACACATCTCTCCTATCAGAATGACACTGGTCAGCAGGACGCCGTGGTTTCGCTCGTTTATCAGTGCTTTAGTGAGAGGAATGAAAACCTGGGGAGGTTTTTAGGTTAATGGTGTTTTTTCTCAATAAATGAAATCATTCGCAGTGAATGAATTAGTTACAAATTGTTATCAGGAAAACAGACTGATAATTGGAGCTAAATACTTGGGTTGATTTTGCAATAGTATAGGGTTCGGTTCCAGATTTATTCAATAAAAGCACTACCTCAATCAGGTCAGGAACTTTTTTGATGATTCTAACAGCACACAGCGCAGCTTTCTTTCTCAGATAAGCGTTTGAAGATTTCAGTAGCTTCTCAATCTGACAGGAAGTATTCCTAAGTTTAAAAATCCAAAAATCAAGATTTTACGGAGAAAAAAGAAAAATGTCGCTTTAAGAAGTGACCCATAGCTTCCAACCTTTGAAAATCCGTTCGGAGGGCAGTTTTTTGCCCAAAAAAGAGGGCAAATCAAGGTAAAAAGAGGGCAATATTCTACAAAAAAAGAAGTGAGACCTTTTTTTTTTTTTTTTTTTTTTTTTTTTGGAGACCAGCTCAAAAATGCAATCCGAGATAGTGCTTAT
Organism: Beroe forskalii; assembly: GCA_011033025.1. Lineage (NCBI taxonomy): Eukaryota > Metazoa > Ctenophora > Nuda > Beroida > Beroidae > Beroe > Beroe forskalii. The sequence continues at coordinate 84,589 of WFMF01000463.1, forward strand.
TAGGTGTATTTTCAAAATCATGGGTGTATTTCGGGAACTTAAGGTGTATTTTAAGAGGATTCAGTAAAAGTGTATTTACAAAATCAATCCGAGATAGTGCTTATTAGGTGTATTTTCACGATCATGGGTGAATTGAATATTGAATATAAGTTAAGTCAAATTACATAATGTAATGTCAGACTTCCCTGAAAAAGAAAAAGTTAAGTTAGAAAGATTTCGAGATTAAAGTTAGAAAGTTCAGAAGATTGGATGGGTGTATTTCGGGAACTTAAGGTGTATTTTAGGTCAATTCAGTAAAAGTGTATTTACAGAATCAATCCGAGATAGTGCTTGTTAGGTGTATTTTCACAGTCATTGGTGTATTTCAGGAACTTAAGGTGTATTTTAGGTCAATTCAGTAAAAGTGTATTTACAGAATCAATCCGAGATAGTGCTCGTTAGGTGTATTTTCACAATCATAGGTGAATTTCGGGAACTTAAGGTGTCTTTTAGGTGCAAATTTACTGAAAGTAGATTTCCCAAATCAATCAGAGCCAGTGCTTGTTAGGTGTATTCCCGAAATATATGGTCGACCTTTTTTTTTTTTTTTTTTTTTTTTGGAAATCGCCCAGAAAGACCTATTTAAGCCAGTATAGATAAGGTGTATTTTGGGAAGGGTCAAAAAGGAGGGCAAATTGGGCCTTAAAGAGGGCAAAAAGGAGGGCTCGGAGGGCAAGACCCAAAAAGGAGGGCAAAAAGAGGGCATGAGAGGGCGCCCTCTCAAAAAGAGGGCAGTTCGGAAGCTATGAAGTGACCGTTTGACCCCACGTCATAGCAAATGTGTTCCAATGTTAGGTAACAATGGTAGTGATGATGATTCTGAATACATGTGCTATTCGAGCTTTTAATCAAAGCATTAATTCCGCTGTAAATTGGAACGAGCGATCTGTAAAAATAACAAGGAAACAGTAACTGAAATGATCCTCAGAATAGTAAATTTAAAAATGGACGAAGTGAAATTAAATTTCCTGTTCAGATAGATGGAGCGAGTAAAACTAAAGAACTTCTGTACCAATGTACCTAGGTATAATAATAGTATAATAGTTCCATTGCCCCACCCACCTCTGGAGCCAGATCTCTACCCATCTCAGCACTACATATATTCCCAAGTGCAGCTAGGGCTAGTCCTGCCACGAACTGCGTGCTGTGAGCCAGGTCGTTCTTCAGGCAGTTGGTCACCAGGAGCTGCACATCGTGTCTCTCGTCAAGGAGTAACATGACACCCAGATACCCCTGGAAGAGTGATGGATGTATGCGCGGTGATTTGATACAAATGTGAGAGGTTGATTTAACCCTGAAATAGTGTAGTGTGCTAGATATGTAGTGATTTGAACCAAACGTAACAGTGATTTAAGCCAAAGTTATGAAACACACACAGTTATTTTTATACTCGGTTTTCTACTCGGACAGCGCTAAAAACGGCAAAAACCGCAAGAAAATCGCCAGTGAGTGCAGGAGAGTCGCAATAAACCGGCAAAAGTCGCCAAAAACCGGCAAAAAGTCGCTAAAAACCGGCATGAAAAAAGCCGCTTAAGGTCGGCAAGACTAAAATAAACGCTTAAATATTCATGCCGTTGTCCGAGTAGAAATCTGTACTGTAGAGAGACTTAAAAGAAAGGTATCTTATACGTATAAGTATAACAATAGCGATAGTACACTAGTTGAAGGTTAAACTTCTGTTTATTGACCACGAAAAACCTGTCACGCATTGTATTGCTCTATTATAATGAAAGGAGAAGTCTCTATCTTGACCAGAAAAATATGGTGGGAGGTGGTCGGAGATTTATGCTCCACCCTGTATTTCTTCACTTGGAGACAAGTCATTGTCTGTTGATTCACAATTGCAAATTCCTGAGTAAGATCCTCCCTCTAATGTGTTTAGTTTTTAATAGTCAAATTACAAAAAGGATGCAGTGTGGGCGTAGCCCATTGTCCAGGATTAAGTATCAAGTATTTGTAAATATTAAGTATGATATTACTGCCATGCTTTGAGCTTAGCAGTATCTCTCATTTATCAAATCACTTATATCACGTGTTCGAATTTCGAAAGGAAGCCTCTTTTCTGAGATTAGGAACTTGCTTTTTTCAATATTCAAGCTTATTTCAGCAACAATGCCCCCACAGTGTTACCAACGTCACCGTACGTACAACATTAGCGAAACAAAGGAAACATTTAGATGAAAATGGGCTCAAAAACGTATAAATTGTAGAGCAAAATTCTATCGACCCTTAATTCGCTTCACTATAGCTCCCGCTTTTCTGATATTTGTGAATTACAGAATGAACCGCTTGTGGTTGTATTGCTCAGTAGCGAGTACGATCATGATACTCTGCTCCACATTAACAGATACAAACCCTCAAAAGTATACTGTGTTCTCAGGAGCTTTTAGGCCTCTCTTACTAGACCAAAACCCAGTGCATAGTATAACGTGTGGACAGGATGCAATCAACCACTACCTCGATTTCGATGAAGTCAGCAGCCGTTTGAAATACAGAAAACGTAGCCGAGATCCTTCTTTTACTCCTAAAAATTCCCTACAATGCCCAGTAGTTATTCCAACATCCGATTGGTCACTGACGGCAGAAAAGAAGGTGACAGTTGAGGGTTACGAGAACTGGGTCTGTGTTCTTCCAAAGAAGTTGAAGTGTGACGGGAAGTCCTTCTGTCTAACAGACGAGTGTGATTGTGGTGAAGATCAGTCTGAAGAGGGGGTTTTCTACTGCGTGAAACAGCCAGGCTGCATTTCCTTCGCTCAGATCTGTGACAATACTGCGGATTGTTACGACTTCAGTGATGAGTGCCTTTGTCAAGGATCTCTCAGGGTTGTCTGTGCCAATGAGACTGTAGCTTGCGAGTCTCCAGAAGAGTTTTGTGCAACTAAACAGTTCATCTCACATTCATGTACTACTGTGCCTCCAGTTAACTGTTCAGCTCTACTTCTGAGTAATTTTGGTTCATTGGTCGATCAATTTACCAATCCTGTTCATGAATGCCTGACTAAGCTTTATTTTTCATCACCCAACAGTATTCCAGAGCTTCGGAAGTTCTGCGAGGAGAAGTGTGAAGTGTATTTCAGAAATGTTACCGGTTGGAAAAAATATTGCACATTCGTAAAACCCGCATATCCACTTGATTACAACTTTCTGTGCAATGGACTTGATTTCAAAGATAACGTCGACAAAGCAATGCCAGGCCTCGGAGTAATCTGTGATGGAGTTCAGGATTGTCTGAATAACGCTGACGAGTTAGGTTGTCCTGGAAGGTTTTACTGTGAGCCAGATAACTCATCTACAGTTTATGTGGATGAGAAACTAAGATGTGATCATGTGAGGCACTGTCCTAACGGGAGAGATGAATGCGAGGGCTGTGATCTCGGTGTGCTGACGTCATCGGAATCACTGCTGAAATCACTCTCCCTTGCATTAGGATGCCTATTTCTTGGGCTTTTGATAATCGCTATTAACGCCAAAAATGCACATAAGTCCCTTAAAGAGACCTTAATTAAGAATAATAACGCGATCAAGTCAAAGAAAATTGATGCTTTCCTTTGCTTCAACATTTCAATTTATGACCTGCTTATGGGACTGTATCTCACCTTGATATCATTCAGCAACTTTCTCCTGCAGTACAAAGGCAACTACTGTGAAATATCCTTCAAATGGAGAAGCAGTCTACAGTGTGACCTACTTGGTGTTCTCTTTTCCTTTTCTTCCCATGGTTCCCTCCTGATAGTGTCGTTGATGAGTGTTATAAGAGGCATCAAGTGTACCTTACTATTCATCGAAATTCCTTATCGAGTAGTGGTCCTTCTGGCCATTGTCATCAATACTCTCAATCTTATCCATTCAATCATCCCAACACTTAAGGTTCAGCTCTTACAAGAAGTTTTCATCTCTGAGGTCCATTTAGATAACAGTTTTGAGAATCCCCTGATGGATTCCTATGATGAAACCCACATAAGATTGCTATATGAAGCCTACAATCCCGACCGTAAGTCTGATAGTGTCTTTGAAATGCTAGACAAACTCCGATCAATAACCTCTAAGCCCAATATATTCGACTACACAGCCATCGGTTATTACGGGACAACTCCTTTGTGCATTCAGAATATGTTCAAGAATCAGGATTCCTACCAGACCTACAAGTACTGCTACTGTGCTGTCATAGCCACACTGCTCTGTGTTGTAATTCTTGCGTATGCCTGTATCGTGATTAAACAAGTGAAATCCCCTCAGGCAGAAGCAAAGACACTCATAACTAAAGTTTGCCTGATCATTGGATCCCAACTGGTATGCTGGGTCTCTGTCATCACAACCACCATATACTTCCTGAGGATCGACTCTGTTCCCAGCATCACATTCGAAATATTTGCTTTGCTAGCCATCCCAATAAATAGCCTTCTTAACCCTATTTTCTACAGTGGTTCTTACAAAACCATATCGAGTTTTCTTGAATGCTTCAGATTTTCACATGGATGGCAGGCTGGCGAGCAGCCAGATCTATCCACACTGGGAAATCAACGAAATCAAGACCCAGCTCCAGAAACTGAACACAACGGCAGTCTGACAAGAGTAATCAATCTGCAAGACACTCCCATGTTGAATTGAATTGAATAAAATGTTTACAGCACAATGACAATGAATATATTTTCTCGAGTTTATATGAATGAAGCTTCTATGTTGTGCTGAGGGAAAACACTCAGTCAATCATAAAGACTGTTAACGAGGTTGCCCACTAAAGAAATATCTATACTATATTAAAACATATTCCTGAAAAGAATGGTGAAATTAAATAATGCACTCTCGGAACAGTACATACTGAAAATAATAAGTGGTATATTATTTAACTTAAAATAAAATAAAAGCTATTTAACTTATTTACAGAAATAAAGCTGCATTTTATTGACTTACCAAGGTCAGGCTGCATTTTAGAGACATTCCCAGGTCTAAATTCAATAATTTAAACATAAAAATGTAAAAGTATTAAGCATTAAAATTTAGAAAAGTCCCTCAGCACGATCCCAATAAAAATGTTAATACTTTAATAAAGTTCCATCAACATTACAATATCTTGACAGTATAAATAATTTAAAACATATTATTGTAATTTGATGGATTTTAATCATTTTGTAATCCAATAGGACTAAGCAACATTCAAGTAGGTAAACATAGCAAGGTAAACTGTTATAAAGTTATAAGGTATATTGATACACTTTGGAGTGTTATAATAGCTGATAATGAGTTATTATTATATCATATTTCACTTAAGCTTGTAGATATGATCAAAAGCATTATTCACAACATAAGTGGGGTCACTAGTTACTGATTCCAATAGACGTTTTTTGTAGCTTAAGCCAAATAATTTAGGATCACTGATATTTCTAAGTTCTGTTGGAACATTATTCCATGCTTTCGCACCTAAGTAATAAAAATTCTTAAGACTGTTTGATTTTGGAGTATACAGATTGCAGTGTGCTCCATCCCTACTCCCCCCAGAGATGTAACTAAACTTGTTAATAAAGTTAGAGGGACTTTCTCCATTTAATATTTTATACATATAAGATGATAAGTGAACTTGGCGTCTCAGGTGTAGAGGGAGCCATTTCATGTCCTGATACACTATTATACTACTTTCTGTTTTTTCAACACCTAGAGCTATTTTTGCTATTTTCTTATAAAGAATATCTAATTCATGAAGTTTTGTCTTTGAAGCTCTGCCATATATGGTATCGAGATAATCAAAATGGGGCAACATAAGCGAGTTGGCAAACATTTTTCTATATTTCACAGGCATTAAGCTACTTCCCCTATACATAGCACCAATTCGTTTCTGAATTTTTTTCTTGATATAGTCGATATGAAGATCGAATTTAAGTTTATTATCTACTATTAACCCTAGATATTTGAAACTCTTACATTCTTTGATGGCATAGTTATCACCTAGTTTTATCTTAACGGAAAAATTGGCTTTATCAAAAATAAGAATTTTCGTTTTTTCTATGTTAAGGGATAACTTGTTTACACATAACCACTTAATAATAGTTAGCATTTCTATCCTAATGCTCAAATATGTCTTGCGACAAATATTATCAAATAAGAGTGCTCCATCATCAGCGAATAAGTATGGATGGGACAAATTACAAGCATTGACCAGATCATTTATGTAGATACTAAAAAGGAGTGGACCTAATAGACTGCCTTGTGGAACCCCAAATTTAACTGGAAGGATGCCACTTACTTTACCCAAAAATTTCGTTGCCTGTTGACGGTTTGTCAAGTAGTGTTTGATCCACAGGATAACAGTTCCATCTACTCCATAAAACTTAAGCTTATCAATGAGTAAGTTATGATCTACTGTGTCAAATGCTTTCTTGATATCAAGAAAGATTAGTGCTGGGGTGTTTCCCTTTGACTTGTTATCAAATAATTTGTCAAACATATCAAGAGTTAAGTAGGTTGTTGAATAGTTCTTCCTAAATCCATATTGATGGACACTTAAAAGCTTATTACTCTCGAAATAGTCGGATAACTGCCCATTTGCACAAAATTCTATACATTTTGATACAATAGGTAAAATAGAGATTGGTCTATAGTCGTTTGGGTCATTCTTGTCTCCTGTTTTGAAGATGGGTGAGACAACTGCTAATTTACAAGATTGTGGGAACTGACCAGTTGACAAGCTAAGGTTAACTATATGCGTTAAACTATGTCCTATGATAGGCAAAATAGATTTGATAACTCTAAGTGGTAGCTGGTCAGTTATGGCCTTATTTGATGATAATGACGAGACATAAGAAGAAATCATATCATAAGAAACTTCAGAAAATGATGTGAAAGTAGAATCAGTAACATTTGTCAGAAAGTCCCTATGATTTATATTGCTGTACGATGGCACTGCTCCATGTAGCTTAGGACCTACTTCACAGAAATGTTTATTCATATCTTCAGCAGTTAAAATATTCTCATCAACTTTAGGCTGAGTATTTGTTTTAGATGGCATATTTGCAGCAAATTTGATTGACTTCCATATACCTTTTAGATCATTTTTAGCACTTTTTGACTTAAGATCATTGACAAGATTTTCACGTTTATTATTCTTAGTTATCTTGTTAGTCAGATTGCGTTGTTTCCTATATTCATCCCATGCTACATGTGAATTTATACAATTGTTACAGACATTGCAATGTCCACATTTATCTATCTTATTGAGCTTTGCTTTAAATTTTCTGTGGAGTCTCTTTTTTTCTCTAATTGCATTTAAACTTTCTAGAGTTGGTTTATAAATAAAACTTTGGTGTTTTTTAATTGTCTTTAGGGGGAAGAAATGGTCATGATATTTGGTTAGATGGGTCTCTAGGATTGACACAGCATCATCGACTTGGTTACATTCAAAAAGTGGCTGGAGATTCAAATTTGCTAGGTACTTCTGAAAGGCCTTAATGTTATTGTTACTATAGTCATGTAGAGATATCTTCTCAAACTTAGGAGGTTTCTCTACTTTGAACTGAAGTTCACATTTAATAGAGAAATGGTCACCTACCTGCTCAGGAAGTACTGATGAAGTTTTGAAATCTGCATAACAATTCGTTATAATAACATCAATGGTACTATATGTAAACTTGTTGCCTCTCTTAGCTACTCTAGTGTAGTTTTGGATGGTTTGTACCATATTAAAAGACTTGAGTGCTGAGTCTAGTTTCCTATAATCCGAATCATTAATTTTATTCTGGTCTACATTTATGTCTCCTATCCAGATTACTTTCTTGCCTTTAAGTTTATTCATGCATTCTGTAAAGTAATCAATAAACTCATCTAACTTACAATAACCACTAGATCGATAGAAGCCACATATGTAGAATTGGCTGCTCCTTATCTTAATCCATTTTGCTTCAATTGTTGGTACATTAGTATTTACTTTAACTTTATCATCATATGCAACAGTGTTACTTATAAGTAAACCACACCCCCCTCTGGAACCAGTACCCCTGTCCTGACGTAAAAATGTATAATTAGAAGGAATGTTAAAGGGGTAGTATACTCCAGGAGAAGTGCCTTTTCTTATTGTCCAATTTACTAACTAATACTGTGATGATAACTTGTGTGAAATCCCTATGTTTCTATGTGCCTCCAATCGCGAGATATCGCACCTTTATGTTATGGCACGATGACGTCACTCTCGCATCAGGCCACAAACTTGCGCTATGAACGCTATGTAAAGTACTGCATATTCCACAATACCTTCACCACTATTAGTTAAGCACATTGAATTTTTTTGTTCCATTTTTTGTGCATGAGATTAGAATTATGAATTATCATTGTACCACTTCATTGATGCTATTGATTGCCCATTAATTGGACAATTACTTTGTTATAAGGTGTAATTTCAATAAGTCTTTGGTTTATGATTGATGCCATTCGAATATTCCAAATTCCAATGTTGTAGCGTAACATTTGTTGCTGGACAGTGGATCTAGTCATATTTCACAGGACAGATGTACTCCGAACATTTTTTAATGAAAATGAATAATTATGTATGTTTCCTCATGTTGATCATATTAGATATGTAGATAAAAATACAGATGATCAGTATTTATTAAGAATGAAATTGATAGCGTGACCACCAATGTGTCACAACAACATCAATCTAAATAGCTTTAGTACAGATCAAACTGTTTTCTGAAGAAATAACCTTGAATATTCAGGATATCCAACAATGAACTAATCAATATAACGTTGGTACTTGGTGTACTGCAGAATGAAGCTTGATATTCATTTGAAATTCCTCAACATGATATTTCAATATGCTACATCTGAGATGATGGCTGATGCTACTCACTCTTACTATAGGTACCTACTGGTCCCTATCACATACGACAATCAATATTTAACAAGGAGCTAGGACCAATCTCTATGTAACATTCGACCAGAAGTTTTGAGTTTCACTCTCGTTGCTTCATTACAATTTACATCACTCCATCTGCAATCGCCCATCTACCCATAACAAGTCATATCTTTCCCATCACCACACCATTTTTGATTTTCCCACTCTTCATGCCCTACTCTATTGATATGCTTTGCCTACTAGTTGTACAAGTGCTCAGGAAATTTCACCTCTGGAAATTTCACATCACGTCACTTCACTTCGTAATATTTCACTTTCAGGCAAACACTAGCGTCTGGGTTTTTAGGGTGAGGGTCTGGGCCCTGGGTTAGAATTAAGGCGTTCTTGATTCCATGCAGACTTGGTGATCAGGAGTAATAATCATGTCACACAAGAATAGAAATATGTATCATATATCACTCCTCTTGCCACAAAAGAATAAAAACTATGCTCATGCTACACTCAATCAATACCGACCAATCAACTGAATGTTACAATTGCACCATTGTCCAGTTAATATACTGAATACTCCCACAGTCGGAAGAAAGTCCCATTCTTCTCAGTCTATGCCATTAAATCTGTAACACATCCACTCTAGATTCGACTTATCCTCAGGAGGAAAGAAGGTGTCCCATCTCCATATACTGACAATACTGGTATAGCGAGAGCAACTCAATGTAACAGGATTATCTTATAATCAATCACGATTCACGATATTATTATCACGTTAATAAGGATTCAAAGCTAAGATGTCACCATGAAATTTATTACAAATTTTACGGATAAGCATTTTTCGATCAAAATGATAAAAATTCAACAATTTCACCTGAATTAACACCTATTACACACGACAATACCATTGCTCACACGTATTGTAACACGGCGCAGCAACACGTTGATGCGAGAGTGACGTCATTGTACTAAAATCTTTAAACCGCAATAACTCGCGATCTAATTAAGATAGAGTGTTGGGGATTTCACTGTTGTACAACATGCAAGGTGAGAAGTGATAAAATCATAATTATTTGAATGTTATGGGAAGTCGATTCTATAGTATACTACCCCTTTAAGTGTATTGGTGGCAATAGTTTCATTGAGATTTGTTTCATTGAGAGATAATATATCCATTTTATACTTATTTATCATATCATTAATTTGAGTTGATTTTGCTATGCCTATTAGCCCACCTTGAATGTTGCAGTGTCCTAAAGTAAGGTCATGGGAGTTATCAACGGTCATAAAAACACAATAAAAACAATTAAATACTATGGTACTTGTTGGAATGATTAAATATACTTCATGGCTCAGTTTTCACACTGATGCTTTTAAAATACCCCTCACAAATGATGAGCATGATATTTGAGATGTTTAGCAAGTCTGATCAAACCATCTCGAGAGAGATGAACATTATCATCTCCATTCTTACTGAAGAAAATGTTTTTCCCAACTCCATCCTTAGAACTAAACAAATTACGATTTAGTTCAGTGCCAATCATGTTTACATAAGTTAAATTCTGGCTCAGGTAGAAAATAAACTTATTTAGCTCATTGATCACTGAGTTTCTACAAAAACTTTCCCTTGGTAAAATGTTCACTACATTGATACTACAAAGCTGTGCAAGATTATGAAGATATTCAATGAGATTATTCATGTCCATTTTGGCTTCTTCTAGAAGTTTATTGGAACCTGAATAGCCATCTATAAAATTACTATAGTTATTTTTCTGTATGCCAAGTATCTGATCAACATTGTTTGTTCCACAAAGTAAGATAATTCTCTTTATAGAACAAGGATTGATTTCTAGAAATTTATTGTCCTGCTTGAGCTTATTTAAAATGCTTTTGGCGGTTGCCCCCGGATAGAAAAATACCCTGGCTTTCTGATCATGAGAGGACATTTTGTTCTCATCTATCCCCCTGAACATACTTGAACTTATGTAGATGGTGTAATTATGTGTAAATTATGTGTAAATTATGTGTAAAAAATTATATGTAAAAATGTAACCTTATGGTTATCAGACTTCAGAGATTATAGTATATGATTATAGTATTCAAGAATATGTCAGTTTATTTGTTATTGATATAATTTATGACGTTTGGTGCATACAGTTTACACCTTCTCGTACATTGAGATAACCTAAGCTGGTTTGTAGAGTTCAATTTATCAATTTTAAACATATTTTATCACAAGTGTCACACACAAACTCAGAGGATATGAAAATGAGAGAGATGAGTGGGGCTTGAAACCATACAGTTCTTTGCACGCAACTGCCCTACCTAATATCTCCCCCATTGATCAGTCCAAAGCATTTTAATCATTTCATGATCATGTCATCTGCATTTGTGTGTGACTACAGGCAATTTAATTCATTCCAGTTCATAGTGTGTTTGTATTGGTAAAATGATTGTCGTTGTTCTTTAACAATATTATTAGCAGTTCATGCTTTGTTTAGTTTCATTTTCTGGTTTCATTGAATTTGAAAGTCTATCTCTTATCTTTTTATCATAAATTCCCGACAATTCGTTGTGCACAAAAATCTAGGATATACTATTCGTACTTACAATGCGCTTATCCACAAATCTAGTAGAAGCTATCAACTTGAGACACTCAAGTTGTCCAAAGTGGGCAGGATACCCCAGCATGTGTATGTAGAGGAGTTTAGCCACATTACGGCACCGGTTATCATTGTCTTCCTCTCGGAAGCTGTCCCGAATTGCAGCACATTCTGAAAAAAGAAAACATCTTGAAAGACTTCACTACAAAGATGACTGTATTTGTTCTACAAAGAAGATGTTGAAAGGCTTAATTGTTTTATTTAAATTTCATGTTATTTTTACAAAATCACTTTTCATTGAATAGAAATCTATTAAAGGCCCCCGAACGCAAAATTTTGACTTCGGCTAATTCTATAGATCTTAGGGCGTGAAGTACAATGTACTTTGTCCCACCCTCTAACTCTAATTAGTTTAGCTGCTATGAGCGATTGAAAATAGGTAGGGCAGCAGAGAATTCATGTTTACATACCATAATTTGAATAAACGGCAAACTTTGATGCCTCATAATTAGACTTCTGAACAATCAATTTTGCCCAAAGGTTTTTTGGTGAGTGGGTCAAAACATTGTCTAGATGATAAAATGGTTGCCGAGTATGTAAAATCATTTTTACCGATGAATAATTGCATTTTAATTTACCGCATGAATATCCACTGTTGCCCTATATATATTTCGTTAGAATAACACGTAACATGCACTGTAATGTGATACGTATCATCATCACGTACGGAGAAATATCCGCCGTACTACAGGGAAAATTCTGCTGCCCTTTGAGGAATTTCGTAACTAAATTAGCTATTAGCGGCTTGGAGCATCATATAGAAACCGGATTTTCGCTCTTATTGTTGATATTTCACCTATAAGAACGCATTCCACCATAAAAAATGGAAAATTAAAATTTGAAATTTCTCGGTCGGGGGCCTTTAAGCAAACTAGATATGATATCTCAGAGTCATAAATCCTTAGACCATCAATGAAATTGAATTATAAGATGTATTCATGAGATCTTTTGAACACTCTTATTATGCTATTGTCCCATGTATAATTAAGAGCTTATTTTAATAGCTGGGTTCACTCCTATCATAGTTGATTAAGTAAAACTGATTTCACAGATTGGGATGTTGAATAAGAGTTGCATAATTACAAAATACAATTAATGAGTACTTTATTCATTCCCTTTTGACTAAATGGTACAAGTCAAATCCTGTAACATTGATTAAAAAGAGAATAAATATGTAAATATAAAGTACTCATTAACTAAGTGAAACCAACCTTTTGTGATTATAGCTCTTTCCTCAGCAGCAGTACGAGCAGACCGGATTTGTCTGATAAGATCTCGTAGCTTTACAGTACTTGGTAGAATGTTGACAACCATACCTTAAATCCAATGTCTTATCTATAGAGGTGTATGGGTATACTACAAACATATAAAATAAAACAATTATCAAATATCTTATCAGGTGACTACGCTGTGGTTTTGGGTCATTCACATATTACATTATCAGCCATGGGAGGGGGTTTTCAAATGATTTTGTTTGATTATACAGCCCGGGGTGGGAGATGGTGTTTGATTATGTAATCAAAAAATCTGAATTTTCATGAAAATTTTGAATTTTGGTGTCAATTATGCCTCACACTGGTGTCAATTATACCTCACACAGGTTTTAGCTATATTTCGCACTGGTGTCAACAATATCTCACACTGTTGTCAACTATACCTCACACTGTAGTCAACTAACCTCACACTGGTGTCAACTATACCTCTCACTGGTGTCACCTATAAGTCACACAGGTGTCAAATAATACTATACCTCACACTGTTGTCAATTATACCTCACACTTCATTGTCAGCTATACCTCACACCAGTGTCAACTATACCTCGCACTTGTGTCACTAATACATCACACAGGTGTCACCTATACCTCACACTGTTGTCAACTATACTTCACTCTGGTGTAACTAAACCTCACACTGGTGTCACCTATACATCACACTAGTGTCAACTAATACTATACCTTACACTGGTATCAGCATCACATACTGGTATCGAATATATCTGACACTGGTGCCATCTAAAAATCACAGTAATGTCAACTATACCTCACACTGGTGTCAACAAAAACTTTTAGTGTTATAAACTATCGTACCTCCTTCTCAAACAGTTATCAGAGATGTGTACTCTATTAGAGGAACAAAATTTAGAGTAACAAAATTTAGAGAAACAAAATTTATTTTTTATCAACATTTTCAATGCTTAAAATCAAATCAAATCAACTATCCATATCCCAACAAATCACACAATTTTAAACAATGACAATTTGACATAGCCCAGGTGCGCTGACCTCCTGGGGTGCAGCACACCATGCCACACCCCGGATGATGATGCCCTCCCACAATGCCCTCCCACAATGCACAGCATCTTCCAGGTACTTTTGACGCAACAATGCAACGCACCCTAAAAAGAGCACCCACCCAGGTGCGCAGCGGTATACACCATGCCCTGAAAGGCCACCATTGGTCATACTGTTGTCATTGATCCATCTTACCTCTCATGCCTAAACTCTCAAAAACATTTCATCATTAATAATGATGCTGTTTTGAATATGTAACTCAAAACTGTCATTCTGATTGATATTTTTGATGCAATAGAAAATACGATGGTTTGTCAGAAGAGTGGGAACATTTGAAACTGTCAATGGAGGAATAATTAAATGTTGAGATGAAAGAGCTGGTAAGGCATTACCCTGAGGCCAGCTTTTAATTGGCCAGGTGCCCTGTGACCGAGAAGGCACATTGCTACACTGGGCCTTCTAGTTATAAAGAACATAATAAGGCAGGCTCATTACATCATGATATAGGTACATGCAGTTGAAAGCTTGCATTCTGCCACAAAATTACAAATTTAAAGTAAAATAATACCACCAAACAATCAAAATAACAACAATGGTAGGACAATTGGACGGACGTTGGCCAAAGGCGCAAAGTGACGTCCAAATGTGGAACGTTGCACTGCGCGTGCGAGGGTAGGGTAACATCCTACGATAGGACAATACACCACCAGGACATAACACAACCTTAAAGCAGTAATTGTGCATTGGGAACACTCATGCTGACCATATGTCTTAACAACTGTGAAATTGTGTCACAGGATTATGCACAAGCATCCCTTTCCCGCATTTTGTGCTCTAAGGTGGTGTTTTGTCCTGGTGGAGCTTCGTCCAGGTGGTGTTTTGTCCGTGCAATTCAAAAATTCAAAAAATGATAATTTTCATTTATGAACAATTAGGGAAACAAAATTTTAGGGAAACAAAATTTATTTTTTATCAACATTTTCAATACATAATAAAAATCAAATCAAATCAATTCCTTTCCTTATCCCAATAAATCACCCATTTTTAAACATGGCCCAGGTGTGCCGACCTCCCAGGTGCAGCGCACCACGCCGCGCGCCCGGATGATGATGCCCTCCCGCGGTGCGCGGCATCCTGCAGGCACTTTTAACGCAGCAATGCAACGCACCCCGAAAAGAGCACCAACCCAGGCGTGCAGCGGAAGACACCGCGCCCCAAAAGGCCGAGACAACAGGGTAACACTACTCAAAAATTTTATAACTTTACATTTTGAGCTTTGATTTAAGTTCAAAATAAGATTAAATTTAAATCAAAATAGCCAAAACATCGAACTTGTATTTTTAAAATTAATTAAATTTAAATTGAATAGTTATCAATATCTATGATATATTCATCTACGATATTTACAAATCTGTGGCTTGCCTATAACAAAGTTGACTGTATTTGTTCCACAAAGAAGATTTACAAATAAGCGAATTTAATTTACAATTTAATACTTATTTCATTTACTCAAAAAATACAATTCAGAAGAGACTGACAGTGTTAGATTGCCACGTTTCTAGGTAATTAGCAGTGCAATGTAATATAATAATCATGTAGACATCTGGATCTATATATTTTTGGATCTATATGACATCCGGTTAGAAAGAATCATATCATTTTAGGGCAAACATTCTCATTGTTGTATTATTGATAATTTGAAAATAATATTTCTTCCTCTAAAAATTTCGATCTCCAGCAAATCAGTAAGTTTTGCTCCATGCACACATGACATACCAATTCTTTAGCTTGCCTAATCAATCCGTGCACTTGTTTCACATTACTCTTCGTTAGAGGGTTTGCATTACTTAAGGTAACTCACGACCTCACGTGCTCGCCAGGCCCCCGGCTCGCACTTGCTAAACACGTATATCCCTGTTTGCGTTGCGCGTTGATGAATTACAATTCCTCGGCCCATCCCTGCGCGCGCGCAACACTCGGAGGTTTGAAGGGTCGTGTTGCATACTCCCCGAGGAAAACGTTGCGTGCGCGGCGGAGGGTAGGGTAACATCCTACATTAACGTTGCGCGGCGCTCTTCCTAAGAACACTGAACACTGCAGGGGAACTGTTCAGTGCATTGAACAGTTCCCCTAATCAGGGGTTTAGCGCTTGCCGCGCGCGTAACCAACACCATGGCAACTTTCACTGCGAAAATGCGATCGGGCGATTTAAATTGTTTTAAGTTGCGTCGTTGAAGGACTTATTTTGCACGTGCAAGCGGCGCGCGCGTGTTCACAGTTGCAGCTGCAGTTCAGAGAGCACACGCGCAAACAAACAGGGACCGGACCTGGCTATCGCATGTGTGACATGTGTGCAAATCCAAAATCGCGATCGCTCGCTCGATACGGAAAGAATTGCGCGCGCAAGTTTTAGTATGTAAGGTTATCGAGCCCTCCGTATCGAGCGATCTCCACACATATGGGTAATAGCATGTTGCAAGATACAAATAATTTAAAAACATATTTTTTGTATCTGATCCATGATCTGGGCAGTTTAATTTTCCTTTGCACTTTGGATCCATTACATATGTGTCCATTAAATCCAATCTTTCTACTTTCAAATGATACTATTATACTAAAACGAAAGAAAAAAAAAGTAGAAAACAATTTGAATTTACATATTACTGTGGCTTGGTACAATTAAAGTATAGTCTATTGTTTCAACTGACTAGTCCATTGACATGGAACATGGACACAATGATTTCATTGCCACAATGAATCCAATGGACAAAATTTGGAAGGTAGCCATTGGATGCAATGGACATGTCCAATGGACAAATCATAATCTTACATATGATTTGGTAAGAATGTTTGGATTTTGTGTCAGTGTGTGTGTGTGTGTGTGTGTGGATTATTGTGTTGGCATCATAGATTATAATGGGAAAACTGTGTGTATGGACACTGTGTTCGCGTGTGTGGATTTTGTGTCCGCGTGTGTATGGGTCTTTGTGTTGGCATCATAGATTAGAATAGTAAAACCATGTGTATGGGCACTGTGTCAATGTGTGTATTGATTTGTGCATACACGTGCAGAGTGCAAAAAGTGCTTGCGTTGCTATGATTACATGAATAGTGTGTGAATTTCATTTCTTGCTTTGTTGGTTTTGATTCACTACTCCACTGATCCTGTAACTGGTTCTGATTTGAATTTTTTGATGTGGTAAAAAGTTTTTCACAAATTTGAATAGCAATGGCTGAAATTCACAAACAAGGCGCTGCGTAGCAGCACCGAGGAGTTGTATATTAGCAGGCCCAATAGGCCTGCAAGTAGATTATAAATTTCTTCCTCTAAAAACATTCTGTTTTATGCTGGCAATGTTTTAAGCTAGAATTGTGTTGCTGTATTGCAAAATCTTTATACCTATTTTTATATTCATATTTTCTCCATTATTGATCCAATGTACACCATGGATCCATCATCCATTAACAATGGGCTAAGAATTTACTGAAATTTTTGATTTAGAATGAATAATCATTTTCAAATTGTTAGATTTACAGGTTTTACTGGCAAGGTGTGACAATGGGACTATTCTTGTGTCATTTATCTATTCATGTTCTATATTTGAGGATGTTTTCAAGGGCAAATAATTGTGTCCAAAAGTTTGGTAGATGTTTCCAATTATACCAGATGTCAACAACTATCCCTGAAGTTTCAAATGCTGTAACATTAACTCACAGCCAGCCTATTACTGAATCTCAAACATTAGTTTCTTGTATACCTGATCATAGTTTGTCAAATATAGTTGCACATTATCAGACTATTCTTGATACAATTCAGGTTTCAACTAGTTTACCTTGGTGGGGTGTTTTAATTGGATCAGGTGTTTTAATTAGAATTTCTCTCCTACCTTTTAATATTTTCTATGAAAGAAAGATGGTAAAAAATGTCCCTCATAAAGTGGCTTTGATGAAGTTAGCTACAGAAATCAATTCTGCAAGAATGAAGGGTGACCATGTTTTGTGCTTAACAAAGTTGGAAGAAAAGTCTTATTACAAGAAGAAAAATAAATTCAACTGGAGAAAGTCAGAAAATATGTTCTTGCTTCCTTCAATGTCAGTACTCTTCATTAACTTCATGGCGATAAGAGGGTTAACTGAACTTCCATATGAACCACTTTTTAATTCCTCATTTATGTGGATTTCTAATTTATGTGAATCTGACCCATACTTTATCTTGCCATCCTTAAATGCCCTTGCTACAGTTTATGTACTTAAATCTGGTGTTGACTCAGGAGAAAACATAATAAGCAAATTTCTGTCTTCTAATAAAAACTTGTTTGTTTTACTGGCTATCATGGGATCATGTCAATCATTATTTCCTTCAGCATTGGTGCTTTACTGGTTTTCTTCAAATTTAGCTGGGTTGGCAATCATCAGACCAATTTTAACCAATGATAAAAGTAGAAAAATTGTTGGTTTGTTGTCTATTCAAGAGAAAAAAGAAGTCCTAAAAAATTTTCAGCCAGTAAGCTCATTTTCAGAGGATGTAACTGTGAATTACAAGGAGACAAGAGAGTTTGGTCACAATAATGATATGCAGAAAAGAGAAGAAAAATTTGCAGAGTTGGAAAAAAGAGCTAAAGATAGTGAGCAGAAAATTGAAGAATTAAAGTTGATATTGAAAAACAGTAAAACAAAAATTGAAAATAGGGACTTAGATATTCACGAAAAAGAACTAGAACATTCATTAAAAGAGACTGAACTGTCTTTACAAGCCAATAAAAAAGATATAGAAAGATTGAGGAAGAACGCATATGATTAGTTTGTTAATTTCTAACTTAAGTATTATTTTTCTTTTTTATTTATTTTTTATTTAAAATTTACTTACAGTAGCTTTGAAGATAAAAAGATCATGTAAATTGTTTTCTTATTTTTTGCAGTATGCAAAAATTATGTTTTCATTATTTATGATCCAACAATAAGTACTACAGTGAAGTTTCTATTATACTGTAAAGCCATTAATTTTCGCGAGGCATTAATTTTCGCGCATTTATTTAGAAAAGAAAATCCGCGAAAATATCAGACGTGAAGTAAATTTTCAATTTTTGAAGATGAATTCAAATCCTGGATCTTGTAAATAAACTTGTACATTCTTAGTAGATATAGCACAAGGCACACAGCTTCATTTGCCATTATTCCCTCTTGAATATTCGATAGGTTGGATCGTCATCAAGGCATCATTTTTCAACTCAAAGTGTCTCATTAGGAACATTAAGCCCTTAACTAAGATCGCAGAATCGTTTACGAATGACATGCTGTAATGTCTGACAAACAGAGACACACTTAAGTAAACATAGAAGAACAAGAGACCTCATTACTGGGCTTTTGCCTTTGTACAATCACCGGCTATGAAGGTGTACAGCAATTAGCGAGAATGATAAATGGCCACGTACAAACACTGGTTTATTTTCAAGGAATTTTGAAATGCGTGAAAATTAAAACCGTGAAATTATTCTGTTTTTAAAGAAACGCGAAAAATAGCACCCGCGAAAATAAATGGCTTTACAGTATTCAATTTCACACTTGGTATATGAATAATTATTGCATTTTTATAACGAAGATCATATTATATTGACTGTCTCAACATCTTCATGGTATCAGGATGGATAAATATTGTAAAGGATGGGCTTCAACCAATGGTTTGTGTACACCACAGTTGATAAAACTTGTTGCAAGTGGGGTCATCTTGCCATTAGCATTTCTGCTATACTATTACTTCAATGTCTCCAAGAAAAGACTCATCCGATTTTTGTGAGTAGGTTTAAAGAATAGTGTCACTGTTATCAATGATTATGGTAAATCATAGAAAATATCATGTGTTATGTTGCATTATTCTAGCTAGAGCTAAATTGACAAATCCCTTGTATAATTCTGATTATCCATCCATTGGAAATTTCCTCAAAGTATCACTAATAACTCTCACTTCTGAGGTATTATTGCTTGTGCTATGAAGCTTCAATTTGTGTTTTAGGTCAAGTCTTATACACTCATGCACATTCAAAGGCTGCTTCAGGTCCAATGATGACCCTATTTTTGTGCTAAGTAAGTGAATATTTGAGCATATTTTGATGACCATCTCGGCAAAACTAATATTTACATAAGGTCCCATTACCTTCATAGCTTCAATCCCCTCCCCTAAGAAAAGGGGCCAGATAAGTTAGGTGGGGGTTGCCCAATTTCAATGATTCTGGGGGGACTGGAACAGAAGGGGGGTAGTGAGAAATTAAAGGGGGGGGGGTTGGGATCTGACAGAAGAATTTCAAAATTTAGATGAAAGTCCTATTTCTGTGAGAAATATTTTTCAGGCCCTCTGGTTTCTGGGGGCTGTTCCCCCAGACCCCTTGCTTTCCTTTTGTAAGACTGGCATATCACTGGCATATCAATTCCTTGCCATTTTTGAAAGATAAAATCTATGTTTTTACATTGTGCTGAAAATATTCCTGAGGCTTCAAATCATTTCATGCCTTGAAGATTCCCCGAAAAGTGTCACTTTATAGCTTTAAAGATTCAAGAATTTATTGAAATAAAAAGAGAATTACCATTTCAGGCTTTAGAAATAGAGCTCAAAATTAACTAATTTTTAAATGTGACTTCAGCTGTGTCAGCCACATTACATACTGTACCATAGTTTCCATACTTTAATCTTGTCATTAACTTTCTTGTTTCGGTTGATTCTTTTGTCAACAATTCAATGGACATTGGACATATGTAAGAAAAATTTTCGATTATGAAAATTCAGAGGGCAGTTTTTGCAAGGGGGAGTTAAAAAATTCAGGTGGGGGATTGGTTATTGGACCCAGGATGAAGCTATTATTACCATATGAGTTATGATTCAATGAAGCAATAACTGATCATGCAAAAGCATTTTTTTGTGTCAGCTGCATTTCATTGTTGTCCTATCAAGTTGACAGTTTCAGTTTATATTAGCACTTAGATTCTTTTTTGCACTAAACACTAATTTTCGAAGTTTTCTCTCCAGGCATTGGTTATTCGTGTAATAGTATGATGAGTACAAGTCGTGACTAGTGAGTAGTGGCTACAATTTCAACATTCTAACATATGTATAATGCTGCAATATTTTCAGGGCTCATGATGTTCAGTATACCTGCATATGCCTACATTTCTTCATGGTAGTATTTGAAATAATTGCATGGCACACATTGTATGGATTCCCGGGATTCGTCATTCTTAATTCAGTTTATCAGGTATTTTATAATGCACTCATTGAACATGAAAAGGATGCTTTTTTGGCAAAATGAGAATACCTTCTCAATATTGTTACCTTCGGTCTTGAAATTGTTTCAGTAGTATATGCCCTGCAGGGCCATGATTTAACATCAAAAGAACTATTTATTGAATGAGTCAGAAATTATAATGAACGAGTCAGAATATAACAGTATAAAATCACAAAAAACACTCAGGTTTTGGGTGTATCGGCCCTCTGGATGATCTATGCTGGCGGGGAGAGAGTGGGTAATTCCTTGTGTTTGATCATCTCCTTACCGTTCCTTTTCGTTTACACCGCAGCCCAGTTATTGGAAATTGTGGTAGGGAAAATATTTTTTAATGTTTTTATGTTTATAAGGGATCGAGTACCACCCAGATATTATTTAGATCTAGATGTAAAAAGTAATGTGGTTGATCATGCTTAGGTCTATAGGTAAATCATATAGTGTTCTCTAGCTTCGATAAAGGTGCTAAGATTTTCAATTTTGATAACATTATATATATGAAAAACCTCAGAAATTGGTGCAATTCCATGAAGAAAGCGGTTCAAAGTGGGTTTTTGGTGGTGGAAACATTGATGTCAGAATCATACTGTCAGGGATAAGGACTATTCTCTATTTCACTATGCTGGTGGTTGATTTGGTAAACATTCTGGTATGTAATGCTGATGATGTAGGTAGTGCATCAATAACGATAAATTCTTAAATCTGAAGTCTGTTAATTAATAAATTGCCTTGTTTTCCAAAGCTTTAATTTAGTCTTCCCACACCTAACTACTTGCCTTCTAATTATCCTCCTCCCCACATCTGCAGAGAGGAAAGGGGAGTTGGGTAGTTATGGCGGACAGAGAGACCACCAACAAGCACTGGACAGCTGCTCTCCCCTCCAGACTTACCTTTGCCTGGATGAGGGGGCTGCTTGTCCAGGGCTGGAAGAAACCCCTCGACTTAGCAGACATCGGATCCCCTCCCAAAGTAAGTCCTTAGACTTGGCATGACCCCATATCAATATCATATTTGATTTGTCGTCCCCAAGAAAATATTTGGTTCTCCTTTTTTAGCAAGTGCATCCCCAAAATTGGCTAAAATATATACTGTGCGATATTTGACGAAATTAAAAATAATTGCTCAAATTATTCTTATATAAGTGTTCCACTTTGATCAAGATTGTTTATTTTCAAAAATACGGTAAAAATTGACCTTTTTTGACACCTGAAACTTTCGAAACGAAACGACTGCTTGAAACAGCTTGATGAGCACAGTGACAGCTTAGCGATACAAAATTTAGTCATTATATTCTTCCTAGTCCTACCCAGTATATGGAGATAGATCACTGCTTCTCCTTCTTTACGCTTGACATCGAGCATTACGATCTCTGGACTCAGAAAATTCGATTTGTTTTCCTGCTCTGTGCGGGCTCGAAAACCAAAATTACAGAAAACCAAATCTAATTACAAAGTGAATTATCCAACGTTAATCTATGTTTTTCGCTCTCGAGGGGGATCGGAAAACCTATTGCCAATGCTCCCCACCGCTCCCCAAAGTATCACTTTCACAGCTTGTAGGTGCTCTCCTGTACCTACTTGCATACTTTTACGTCCTATATTATGACATGATAACATATTATTGTGCCATTGTGTAATTGTAAACCCCGCAGAAAACAGGCGGTTCAAATGACAACATTTCACTATGATGATGACGACATTTAAACTGCCTATTTTTCCTGTGCACTATCACAATCGGAGTTAGAGAATTATAAGCTAACGCAGGAATCAGCGTAGAGAGATTGTCTGCCTGATATATTTAGCTGCAAAAATTAGAAAATGGAACGAAAACTGTTGAATAATTTCAGTCCGTTTCAAAATTTGACCTTTTTTGGTCGTCCCCATATGGTCTTCCGCTCTCAATGATATTGATTAGGGGGTATGACTGACTAGGTAGTTTAGTTGAGCGTAGAGGTAAACTATCGAAATAAATTCTGAGATAGCATTCCGCTTGTCATTGATCTATTCCTCGTTCCTCCTCTGCTCTACAGAAAGACTTGAGGTCAGGAGTACGGTATGCATTAGTGAACCGAATTTAAATAGGCCTGTATTAGCAACACTCAGAACACATATTGACTAATGTAATATTGTCAGTGGGTTCAAATTACCATCACCCCTCCAGGTAGACGAGTGTTCGCCGCTCTGTGCAGAGTTTGACAAGTTGTGGAGTGAGGAGGTGAAGAAAACAGATCCTTCCCTGATCATGGTGTGTCTCAGACTCTTCAAAGTTACCTACCTCAGCTCCGTTATCATGATGATTGCTGGGGATGCCATGATATTCCTTTCTCCTTTTGCTGTCAGCGGGCTCAATCGCTACATCTCCCAAAACCAGGTTAGAGAAGGATCTTGTCGGGTATTAGGAATTTGTTCAGGTAACGCATTTGTTCAGGTAACGCATAATAGGAATTGGACAAAGTGTTCATAAACTCATTGATGAAACTGCGTACTATTCTTGCTTCACTGTCACATTTTTAACTGTTCTACTATCACATTAGCTGCACATTCTCTAATCGTCTTGAATTACTGTACTTATGATTCTAGATGCTGTACTTTTGTTACTTACATTGGTGATGTATATAATATATATCTATACTTCCCTTAAACCAATTTGAGTAATAACCGACATGGATTGATCAGGGTACAGCAATTCTGTACTGTGGTTAGTAGATAAAAAATAATATGTTAATCCTTTCCCTCTAGATTCCCACAACAGAGACAGTGCAGGCAGATGCTGATGGAACGTATTACAGACAGATGCCTCTAAGTGACTTCGTCAGCAACGGATACGTCCTCTGCTTCGTCCTCTTTCTGTCTGGATCGTGTCGTAGTCTACTGAGGTACAACACACGTTCCTGGAATGAAATACCGATTTCCCTGTATGAAATATACCTAATTCAGCAATTTGTTAGGTACCGGGTATGCCGGTAAAATCAGAATAAATGGAATCAAATTGTAACTTTGCAACAGAGTGTCACAGCAACGGATAATGCACCTCAGATGATTAGTAATTATTAGTAATTACAAAGATAATATGACCAAATTGCTTTCTGATTTCACGGATCGGGTCGTTGAATAAGAGTCGCATGATTACAATTGATGAGTAATTTATTAATTCTCTTTTGACTCAATGGTACAAATGTACAATTAAAGAACCACATCGTTTACATTTGTACCATTGAGTCAAAAGAGAATTAATAAATTACTCATCAACAAATTGCTTTCCAGTCAGCGGTACGCTGCGTTTATGGCATTTTGGCGAGCTGCGCACATCCGAGCTCTACTTCAGTACAAGATTTTCACCAAATCTCTTCGCCTTGCGTCCTGGGCAAATAAAGATCCTGACCTCAGCCAAGGTCAGTGGCTGCGTGCATGTGGCTGTGTCGCTGTGAAGTAATACAGCGTGATTCTGAGAAATTAACTGAGTTATGAACTGTGTACTGGAGTATGTGAAATTGTGGTTTTTGAGGACTTTCTTGTGACTTTTTATGTGTGCAGTGTGCAGATTGTGCATGTGATAGGTCCACTTGTACCCATGTGTTAGAATAATCCAACTGATAATTCAAAATATGATACCCACTGATCTAATGATCGACTTTGAGGGATACAATTACCAGAAGTTCTCCCTTTACACTGATTAATTTTAATTCATTTTACGGTCATTTTATGATTGGATTTTAAATCACCATATTACATTAAAGTCTATTGACATCAGGTGCCTTCCTCACCCAATGATAAAACACTACCATAATTTCTCAGGCAAGATTCTAAACGTAATGAGCACGGACACCATCCAGTTTCACTTCCTCTTTTACTTTGTCAACTTCGCTGTGTCTGCCCCCATAATGGTAAGAATAACCAAATATCCCAATATATTCTAAATAAATTCAGTAATAATTTATGTTCAGTGGAGTGTGGAAATGGAATGTGGCGGGAACACAGAATGGTGATCTGTAGGCTGAGTTCAAGGATCAAATTTCCTGTGAAGTCGTGACTGGTGACAAATTCGTGCTCTAACTTTACAGTTCAGCTTTCATTTACATATCAGAAGTTCAGAAGGCATGGTTCTGCAACCCCTGGTTTGAAATGCCTTGAAATGTTTCCCACTGTTCTAAATGATACCCAATTATGACTCTGAACTGACATTACTGCAACCCTTCAGATAATTGCTGCGATTGTCTTGCTGCTTCTCAACATCGGATGGTCGGCTCTGGTGGGTGTCTTCATCCTTTTCGCCTCCTTTCCCATCAACGTGTACATAACCAAACGGATGGGAGAGTTTCAGCGACAGATGATGTTTGCAAAAGACAAGAGACTGAAGGTGATGAACGAAATGTTGTTGGGGATGAAGAGCATAAAGATGTACAACTGGGAGAGCCTATTCCACAAGATGATAGTCAACGCAAGGAAAGAAGAGGTTTGTAACAGACCTGCTCATTCGGGTACACACTGCAAAAGGTGTTTTCTACTGTGAACCAGCAAAAAATTAGTAAAACGCTGTTGATGATAGCACTCCGTAGTCCGTATACGGGCTATTGAGATGTTTCAAATGATTTTCTACATAAGATCACAGAATAGTAAAGCTCCACATTGCTTCTCCCAGGTAAAGATCCTAAGGAAGCAGCAGCTCCATCGAGCGATATTCATCTTCCTGTCCAACATCCTGCCTACCATGATGGCGTGCTCCATTTTCGTGGTGTACAACTATACATCCCCGATAGATCCTGTCACGGGGAAACACATGCCCCTAACCACGCCGCTGGCTCTATTGTGAGTAATTTGAGGGATTCGTAGTAATGTGTCACTTTTACTGATGATATAACCTAGATCAGGGCACTGTGATGTATGGACAACTTCTCGTTTTATTGTAATTATCTATAAATCCATCCTCGCATCGCGTTGATCTTTCCCTCTATAAACATCGATATTCTGTGCAGGGCCATGGCCAACCCCCATAAACCCCCGGTGGACATCGAAAAATAGCAAATGGGGTTTACCTTAGTACCAGAAATATAGGCGACAAGAAATTAAGGCGATTTTGGAAAAATCGCCTTAATTTCTTGTCGCCTTAATATCTGGTCGTCTTAATATATGGTCGTCTTGATTTTTAAAAGGCATAATTTTCCGTTATTTTTTCTCTCCTATCAACTTTTCCAATATAGGAACACAATAAATCACTTGATAGCCAGTAATCAGTGCAATAAGCACCAAAAAGAAATTAAAATACTGATTCAATAAGTCGACAAACTATTCAAGTATTATTTTAGTGGAAAATCTCATTATCATTCTTATTTTCTTCATCTGATGTAAAGATGCCGGTATGGACTCTAGAATGACCCATTTGAAAAGCTCAGGATCTGGTGTAGGTACTGTATTTTGAAGGCCCACTCAAGAAATTTTCTGTATTTTTGTTCAGTTTTATATTCATTTCATAGCCATTTCAAATGGAAGA
The DNA here is from genome assembly GCA_011033025.1 of Beroe forskalii. Lineage (NCBI taxonomy): Eukaryota > Metazoa > Ctenophora > Nuda > Beroida > Beroidae > Beroe > Beroe forskalii. The sequence continues at coordinate 111,173 of WFMF01000463.1, forward strand.
AATCGTTTATTTTCGAAAAAAAAACTTCAATTTGAACTCCAGGAAAAAATCGTCTTAATATCTTGTCGCCTTAATATCTTGCGCCTTAATTATTAGTCGCCTATATTTCTGGTACTAAGGTAAACTTTTTAGGGTTTATGGGGGTGCCTCCCCTTTGTGTCCCTGACCTGTTCTATTTCTTTTCATAATTAACTCATTCCATACCACCTAGAACGCTGGCACTTCTCTCCATCCTAAAGTTACCGTTTATCGTTATTCCCTTCGCTATGGGGAGTTACGTGGCCGGCAGAGCTTGTGGACACAGAATAACCAAGTTCCTTCAAGCTCCGGAGGTTTCTGATCTGCCCGAACCGTGAGTTATAAGTTGGGAAATATTAATTCTGAGTGCTTCTAAGTTTCTCACAAACTGTAGTGTCACATAATGAATGGTGCTATGTTTTACTTATGCTCTAAGTGTAGTCAAATCGGGCGTCGTTTTCAATTAAATTTTTTGAATGAATAGTTCAATCTTGTTTGCAGGTCTAAACCTAAAACGGACGAAGCAGCGATTGAGCTAAAGGACGCTACCTTGGCGTGGGACGCCGATATGGGCGCCACGTCCATTCTCCATGACCTAACTCTAACCATTCCCCGATCTAAACTTACCATAGTCGTAGGGAAGGTCGGAGCTGGCAAAACTGCCATCATCAACGCTATTCTGGGAGAAATGCACTTACAGAGTGTAAGTGAGATTTTCTATGACTATAGACTTATAAAATTGGAATAAGTGTGTTTAGCGTAACGTTGCGTTTAAAGTTAGACGTTACCTTGTGATTTTCTCTTTTACACCTTTTTTTAGCGCATATAGAAATGGATTAGTCTGTTATCACGCAAATTTGATGGGTGATTGCAATGCATGATCATGCCTCACTTATCATGATGGTGATTATTAAAGCTTGAACTTGAATTTGAAAATAATGTTTTCAGGGGGAGGTGTTACGGCACGTGAAAAGTGACAAGATAAGCTACGCATCTCAAAATCCCTGGATCCTCAATTCAACTGTCAAGGAAAACATTCTCTTCGGTCAGCATCTCGACGAAAAGAGGTTAGAGAAGTGTAGATAAATGATGATGCTACTCAGGCTTTTAGCACCTCAAGAAATAAATGACAAAAAATCAAAATGATTGTTCTACCATTAATTCATCTAATGACTTTATAAAACTTTTCAGTTACTCATACGGTCTACTAATTTATTCACTGATACAGTACATCTCTAATATGATCTCCCATTCTCTGTACTACTACTGACAGTGACACTGACTACTGACTTCTCTAACAGATACGTCACTGTAGCGCGTAATTTAAGTATACGCATATCGATAAGAACAGTTGTCGTAGCTAGTGCGGGAATTGACGATAGGGTTCCAGCTCAAGTATATGGTGGCTGATGCCTTTCCACCATGCAGATGGCTATGCCCGGGACTGCGTTCTTGGGAAGGGAAAAATTAAACACATTTGTTTCAAGTACTAGAACAAATTTTAAATTAAAATACAATCGAAAAGCGGGTAATATATTTTTAAATGCATAAAAGATACATCATTCTACCATTACAATATGAATTATGCTTCTTGAAACTAGAGACAATGTCATTTTCCCCTCCGATCGCGGCGCCCTGTAATCCTGTATTCTCATGTCAGTAGCTCCGGAGATGTAGGAAACGCAGAACCCTGCATTTTACTGACCGTAACTGTAGACGCAGGAGATCATGGAATCCCCATTAACAGCACAGTCACATCGGAAAAAGAGAGTTATGGTGCGATAAGGCACCTCAGAGGGTGAGGGATGCAAATTATGACTAAAATAGATGTCATAAGTTCTGTAATATGAAAACGATCTACCACGGTAAGCAATCTATAAGTTTGTCTGTTCAGATACAAGGTGAAGTCCCGTGAAAGCTGTCAAATCATATCAAACAACTGTCATTGTTGGAAACAAAAAGAATTTACAATTAACAAAAAGCAATTCACTACGGTAAGGTCACGACATATCCGCCATTTCAATAGCTGGTTGGACGTTCATACCGCCATTTTTTCTTGGCTTAACGAAAAAGATCTTAAACTTCAGAGCAAGGAATGCTGATTTTACGTTTTTGGTGAGAAAATCATCGTATAGAAGTGGATTAATGACCGAATTCACCGAGAGAATAACAATTGATGAGTAAGCGTACAGGAATGTAGCATCAAGAATTCCCAACGAATGCAGAAAACTGATCAAAATAACAGGGATCCAGCAAAAGAAATCCGTTATGATAATCAGCGTTATATTCCGCTGTAGCCGCTTGTTTCTCTTATCGTTTACATTCGCATTTGGACCCCGGCCGTCCATAATCTTGGTTAGTTTTCTGTTTAGTCGTTTGGTTCCCGTGTTAATCACGCTATAGCAGATGGTGATACAGAGGAAACAGAAGGCGTTGATGGACAGAATAGTCCACACGAAGTAAAGTTGAGGGTCAGTGATCTTGACGAAGTATTTGAAGAGACAAACACCCTCATTACCGTAGAAGTGAACTTTCTTCCATTCGAGGTCTCCGTAGTCATTCGAAAACATCAAGCTTATCAACTTGTTGATGGTGTTCCAACTAAGGAGTGTTCCCTTAACCTTTCCAAAATAACTGCTGATAACATCCAAATGCTTTTCCTTGTCTACCATTGAAATGAATAATCTCACATTTTTATCGTAAGTAATACCATTGACGAAGAAATCCTCAAGGTTCTCAATCATTGGCATATACGCTATCAGAAACGAACAGAGCACTATAACAACGACACACAGGTAGTTTTTAATGGTCACGTGTTTCACGCTCTCAATAAGACCGTGACGAATGGAGAACACTCTAAAAAGGCTGAGATAGGTCATAGACAGGATGGATAAAGTTGCTCCAAACATATTGATAACACCGAGTGCAGCACAATGGGGGCTTGTTAGCCACGTGAGCTGTTTGCTGCAATATCCCACTCCAAATAGCCTGTCCACAGTTGCGATTATGAGGAGATATATCCCTGTTAGGAGATCTCCAACGCAAATCATCAACTTCAGCACCCTGTTTATACGGGCAGACTTGGTACCCGTGCCCAGTTTCTTTCCTGATTTCCAGAGAAGGGTGGTATTTAAACAGACAGCAGTACCTCCCAGAAACCAAGCAAAGACTTTCAGAAGAGTTCCTTCAATGATTTCCCTGCCACACTCAGAGTTGCACTCGTCCGAGGTGTCGTGACAGTCGATAATCCCATCACACTTCTTTGATAGGGGGATGTAGTACTTGTAGGTGCGACACTGATAGCTGTTCTCACAGCCCTCTTCGTCGGAATGGTCACCACAATCATTGGCCATATTGCATACTTTATCATAGCTAACGCAGTTACTGTTATTACACAGGAATGGAGCAGCATATACGCCAGCCGAGTGCTTTAAGACAGTTGTAAGGTAATCTTCTTTAGCAAGACTCCATGCTGTGTTCGAAGAGCCAAACGAACAGGAGTCATGTTTGACCGAGGAGAGTTTGCAAGTTGCGTCACTACAACGATTGAGGCAAGTCAAGAGGACATGAGTTTTTCCAAACAGGTAACTACAAGACACAGTTGTGTTGGGCACTTTGACATCCACTGAACTTATAGCACCATACACAGGGTGATCAGGATGCATGAACGTCTCTTCTACACATGGTTCTGCAAGCCTTTCCAGGTTTTCCAGGCCAGGCAGACAGTAAAAGAGATGGTATCTCTCCTTGATAACAAAGGACTTCACTGAGATATCGTCTTTAAACTGAGCTGCTCGACACACGGACTTCTCCTCGCCACAATCCTCCTTACCATCACACAAACCACTCAGCTGTACGAACTGCTGGTCCAATCCCTGGTGGCACAGGAAGACATTGTTACACGTTGTGTTGCCTCTCACCTCCCTGACCCTACCCATTACCTGGCATGTCGGCCACACCGGATCCTCATCCTCCCCTCCCATGCAGTCCTCAATGCCATCCTGAACCCAGGACATGGGGTAGAGCAGCTCCTCCTTATGTCGGTACTTCCTATCACACTTACTGTGATACAGATGGTCACAGTCCGTGAGCAACTCGTCAGCCCCATCCTCGCAATCATCCCTTCCATCACACAGGGCGTGTTTGTGGAGGAAACAGGTCGGGGATACCTGCCGGCACTCTGTATCCAGCCCATCGTCACACATGGTGACGTCTAGGAGCTGCTTGCAGACCATCACCCAAGACACAGTGACGGGGTAGGAGTTCTTCGTGCACCGCAGTAAGCCTCTATCCGGATCCGTACAGTTGTATTGGTCCATGTGATTCGTACAGTACGAATTATAAGATCTAAATCCCTGAGAGTTGACGGTCATGGTCAGAGGGCCACAACGAGTGCTATTACGCATAGTAATACGAGCTTTGGTGCCATCTGGCAACAACCGGGAGCACAGTTTCTCTTCCGAGAGTCGGGAAGAAAAGCTACTTTCACACTGAGCGCTCTCGTCAGATTTGTCCGCACATTCACTTATTCCGGAATAAACCTCACAAATTTTTGAAACCTTGACGTAGCGCGTTTTTCTATCGCAGAACAACCCGTAGGTGTATCCATTACAGACCGCCTCGTCCTGACAGGCACTATCACTTTCACATATCATGTCACACTCCGTAGTTCCCGCTGATATCGATGTGCTCTTAGATACAGCTTCCGATACCATTTGTTCGCATTGTGTTACGTTGTTTATACTAAATGGGTAATACGCACGGATAACTGAATTATTCACGTTTGGCGGAATGACTTTCTCACAGGTTTCGAAACTGAATATTTCGATATTCCACACATTTCTCCTATCCAAATCCTTGAATAATCTTGTGGAGGACAAAACCTCGTTACAGATAAAGTTTGGAGACCCGTGCATCAGCCCATGATGGGGATTAACTCCACATGTTTGGTAGATGCGGGTATCATTTTCACAAAGATGTTTTAGGGAGTATTCTTCGTTTGCTCGTGCAGCTACGGATGTATCAACAACGTAATACTCTTCGAAATCAAACGGACATTTGAAAACATTGATGAGGTCCGCGACAACTTGGCATCGTTCCTTCAAAAACCCGCTTTCCTCCACAACAGAGCAGTCGCTTTTTTTGGGCATACAGACTAAGACCATAACATCACGAAAATAGTAATTTTTGCTGCTTATTCTTTTGAATCTGCATTGGTCGATAGATGTAACACGATATGCGCAATTTAAGAGCATAGCATCCATTCCAGAGTAAAAATTATTCTGCTGCCCTAATTTCACATGTATAGACTGAGCCAATCCATCGTTGTAGCCATGATTACTGCAAATGAAATCAAATGGAAAAATCCAGTCGGAGTTTTTTGTCATGCGTATATCGACTATGAAATTCCCGAGGTTCTTCCTCTTAAGAACGGGGATACCAGCTCCGTTGGTGGTGGGCTTGCCGTGGGTATCCATCAGAGTGATTGTAACAGGGTCGTAACACATTATTGTAACGACCATCAGCACTACAATGTTACCAACAGGAAGTGCCATGGGGTGGAGATCGAGTTTCCTGGATTATGATGATATGATAGGTTACACGATGATTTTTTAAACCTAATCTATATGAAAGATATAGGTTAGTAAATTAATAACAATCAATAACGTGATGATATTGTTGGTAATTTTCCATGGCACGAATGTACTTTCCGAAATGGAGAATATTTCTCATTCATTATTTGCAGCCGTATAATCCGACATTTTTAGTAAAACAGTTGCTTATGTCTTACATCAGTAAGACATAAGCAACGGTTTCAAGGTTGCAACAAATCAAGAAACGATTCTTTGAAAATACTTGCTAACATCAGACCAAATCCTTGCTATGGCATATGATAGATAAGCCGAAAACTCATTAAGACTCAGTTGTTGATCAAAATTGCATTTTTGTCATTCTGATGAACACTTTATGATAGCTACTTATTTTAGAACTCGAATGCAATTAAAGAAGATAATTTCAATTTACAAGCAACACAACCAAGCTATTTGATCGAAGCAACATCCCAATTTGCTGCTTATTTTCTTCATAAAATTGACGCCAGATATCATCGACTTGATCTATTTTATTTTGATATGGTTGATGATTTACTAAATGCCCTCGGAGAAGTCGAGACACCGAAGCACCAATTTAAGAGTGATTTGTAGTGAGGGAATCATCGTTAACAAAAACCTAATCTTCGAAAAATGATAGAAAATAAATCTTTGCTAGTTTGCTGAGTAGGTACAGATGGCATCATTCCTTATACTCTTATACAAAACTGATGAGATAATTTGAAACATCCTGAAACTCGAAAAAATAACAGATACCATGTTAAGATGTCCTCAAAAAGGAGTTGGAGTTCATTCCAAAACTAAGAATTGAAAAAAATGGAGCCTAGGTTTTGTAATTGAAGCTAGTTTTTATGGCGAGCAAGTAGGTAGCATGCAAAGTTTTAAGAAGAAAATGTTGCAATACAAGATGCTCAAGTTAGAGAAAATATTTTCCTGTTAACTGTTATTGAATATATATGATCTATTATGATTACGTCAAATCACGCGGTAACTTTATTTAATGATCTGGGGATTCACGTCAAAAATAATAAAACTACTTAAAGCATTTTCCCTAAATAAAGAAACGTTTGAGAGCAATCGGAGCAATCGTCCCCGCCTTTCATTAAATCAAAAAATATGGCGAAATTTCGGGTTATACTGGGAAAAAAGATTACAGCATACTAATTACTCTTATTCTTCTCTCCTTTTCTCGTGACCACGTGACATACCGTGTTGGATCGGAAGCGGGGACCACGTGGTTATGACCCCGCAGGAAAGAGCAAAATTTTGGGACATACATAAAGGGAATATGCAGTTATAATTATCACCCATACCGTTAAAAATGATGTGCATTTGCGTCATCGTCAAGCCATTACACACTTTTTCGCGCTAGTAGGGGCTAAGGCCCCCCTAGCGCTTTTGAAAACTAAGGGGGACCAAAATAAACACAATCAAATTTTCATTTTTCTAGCCCTAAATTTCACTGTTTTGCATAAATATACAACTCAAATCATGTTTTATTGATTGATTTAGCTCTGAACGAGGTGAATTTTAAGAAACTTTCTGACTTACTGAACCTTATTTTAACTTCCATTTGATGTTCACGTTTTTGAGAAAATCCTAGGTAGGGCCAAGGCCCCCCTAAAATTTTTCTAGAGGTGGCATTTTGAAAACTAGGGGGGCTGCCCCCCCCCCTAGGGGGTGCGTTAAGTCCCATGATTTGTGTTATCATACCAATAATTATCCTAGGGTGAGGGCTCAAACCAACAACGAAAAACGTCAGGGGTGTTTGCCATCTATGTTTCAAGCAATTGTACTAATGTTAGTATAAGACTTTGGATTGCACGGTTGCTCCGTAACTTTGGAAGGGATTGGAATTTTTTGATGCAGGAGAAGTAATCAATCAATTTGTATTTCAGTGTTTAAAATGTTTAATAAAGTTTGCAAACAAGGTGCTGCATAGCAGCGCCGATTGAGCTGTGAATTTGCAGACCCAAATATATTCTTAGTAAGTTAGTATAATATTCTTAGTATTACATTCTCAAAATACGGCGGTTGAGGGTACCTATTGTTTCAAATTTGTCATGTGCAACATTGCAGTATTGCCAGTTTTTAACTGACAATACTTCATTGTACTGAAGGTCACTCAATTGTTCATAAATGAAAGAGTCTATTATATGTGACTGAATATTTTACTATTTGATGTTGTAATAAAACAGAAATTTAACTTCATATAAAATGGTAGAATTTTCAAAGCTCCCCACAGTTCTTACTCTCATTTGTCCATGCGACCATGTTACTACATGCAAGCAACTTGACTATGCAATGGTCTGCTGACACCATGCTTCGTTTCCTCATTTAATAATTTATCCATCGAATTACTGCACGTTTTGCGGGGAAATACTATGAAGAAAATATTCCGTGCAATGGGCTTACCTTCCAAAAAGGAAAATCCCCTCAGTAGCAGATTTCAAAATCCCCTCGGTTTTAAGCTTGCCCGGAGCCAAGAGCCACTGGTGGCAATATACAGCCCGCCGCAGGCGAAAATTTTTAGATTTTTTTGCACTTAAAAGCATCAATCTTACTACTTATAATTCTTCCTCACATATAAATATATAAATAAATAAAAAAAATAAATATATATATCTGTCTGTCCGGTTTATGATTTCTGTCTGTTCGGATGACACCACTCAGTACCCAATCATGCATGCCGATTGCCGATGATCGGAATGTTCATTCCAGAGTACCAGTGACGTTTGACACCACCTGACATATAGAGAGTAGGCACACCCGATTAAAATATGGCCTCATCACTGATAAGAACTACAGTACTGCATTATACTGTACGAATTGCTGAAGCGAAAAAATTGTGAACGATGGCCGGAGGCCATGGGTTCTGCTAGTCTATTTAATGCATAATGTGATTAAAACAGCCAGCTGCCAGCCGTAAGCAAAAATTGTGAAAGTTTTATACCTTATATTGTGTCTAGGATCAATTTAGTGGCATAATTGGATCACAACAGCCCGCCGCAAGCGAAAATTTTCAAGGTTTTGCCTATGAATCAGCCTCTAAGATCAATTTAGTTAATGTATAATGTGATTAAAACAGCCAGCCATAGGCAAAAATTGTGAAAGTTTTACACCTGAGATTGTGTTTAGGATCAATTAAGTGAAATTACTGAATCACAACAGCCCGCAGCAGGCGAAAATTTTTAAGGTTTTGTGCCTGAGTCTGCCTCTGAGATCAATCTGGTTAAATGTTTAATTTGATTAACAATCCTTTTCTTGCCATAGGCGTTTTCTATCGAATATCTATCATTGAACTATTACAAAAGTTTAAAATGGTCAGTATTTGGGCATAGATCAGAACAGCAACGCCACGAAGACGCCACGGTGGCGTCACCATGGCCTTGCCGTGGCGTTACCGTGGCGTCACCGTAGCGCTACCGTGGCGTCTTCGTGGCGTTGCTGTTCTGATCTATGCCCCAGTATTTTCCTCTTGTTAATGTTTGGCATATCGCTTTTCCCTCACCTCACCTTACATCTCATCACGAATCACCGTTATTCCCCTCACCATATTTCCCCTCACCTTAATTAGTTAATTTCCCACATCATACTTCCCTCACCTTAGTTACTAAAGTCCCCTCACTTTACTTTCACTCAGTTAACGTCCCCTCACCTTAATTCTCCTCAGCCCATCTGACCATCCCACCATCTTCCCCTCCACTTCACTTCCCCTTGATTCACTTCCCGCTTCCCCTCACCTTATGATCACTTCCCCTCACGTCCCTGTAGGTTTGTATTCCCCTCACATATGCATCTACGTTGTTATTAGAACACATTAGTTGCAAATAAATACTATTTTTTATAAAATTTTTATTCGAGATTTCGGCACGGCACGCACGCTGCGCGTGCGTGCATCTTGACTTGAAAATCCCCTCGGTTTTGAAAAAAATCCCCTCGGTAGCAGTGCTACTCCTGCTACCCACTTTTGGAAGGTAAGGCAATGGGATGCACGGGAAATCGTAAAATAAAACAAATTTTCGGAGTGCGGGGACGGGGATTGGGAACAGGGATTGGGGACAGGGATTCCGGATTGGGGACAGGGATTGGGGACAGGGACAGGTATCATACTGGACGGAGGTCTGAGGGACACGGCAAATGGTGCCCGTCCGCCAGACTATCGGCGTATTTACCGTAGTTTACTTTGAATACTTTATTCGGGCATAGATCAGAACAGCAATGCCACGAGAACGCCACGGCAGCGCCTCGGTAACGCCACGGTGACGCCACGGTGAAGCGATGAGGACGCCACTGCGGCGCCACGATGAAGCCACGAAGACCATGGCACTGCCCCGGCGCCTGGGTAGCTTCCTCGTGGCGTCCTCGTGGCTTCACATTAGCACTACCGTGGCTTCACCGTAACACTTCCATGGCGTCCTCGTGGCTTCATCGTGGCGTCCTCGTGGCTTCACCATGGCACTACCGTGGCGTCACCGTGGCGCTACCGTGGCACTGCCATTTCTTCGTGGCGTCTTCGTGGCACTGCCGTGGCGTTACCGTGGCGCTGCCGTGGCGTTCCTGTTCCGATCTATGCATATGTACGTGTTATTTTCAGAGCACTTTCCAACTTTGCTATGCATTAATGACTAGCTATAAAGTTGCTCAACACATTATTTTTTTCAAAATATCGACACAATTTCTCAAATTAGAACTGACCAATGCCCTTTTTAAATGCTGAGATCAAGGAATAATACTAATAAATGATAAGGTACATTAATGATAGGGGATTTAATGAGGAAACTATTTTTCTCATAACTTACTTTCTTTTGAGCTCAAGAAAATGGCAATTCTTGGTGCAACTGTCGTCGTAATAAGTGCATTGCTTGCACAAGCAATGTCAGAAATGGCTATTAACAACAACGAGTTTCTTCTCTACAACAAGTACTACTACAAATCAAGGCTTCGACAGCACGGCGAGGGAGCACACAAGTTTGGAAGTTACGACTTTGAAGTGACCAACAGACAGCTCTGGAAGTTTGAGGAGCACCCCAGTTGGAAGGGCTGCTACATCATCTATAACGATGCTTTCGCCTACTGGAGGTTTGCTATGCAGAAAGGAACTGGCCTGATCGTGTACAAAGGCCCAATTTATAACGACCAGCTCTTCAAGCTAGTGCCTTCTGGTAAAAACGACGGATACTACTACATTTACAGCTGCCTCTACCCGAACCTCAGGATCGTTAAAAATGGCCCTGGGGACGCCCAAGTCGGAAGCTGGGGCAAAAAACAGTACGATGACCAGCTCTGGAAACTGGTCCCCAGATTCCAGGCTGATATCTACACTGATGAAATCTTCCACTTTGACAACAGACAGGGAAGCACCTCTATTACAAGGGACGTCACAGTGACAACAGGGGTTGTCAAGACAACCGAGAGTTCCGTGAGCAACACGGTGTCCTACTCACTGGCGTTGGAGGCAAGCCTTTACGGGATTACAGCTTCAGCTGAATTCTCGCAGGAAATATCCAATAGCTTCTCCAGCAGCAATGAGGAAAGCTGGTCGAAGACTGAGACCATCAGCTTCACCATTCCTCCTAAAAAGAACTTCAAAGTGATGCAACACAAGGTGAGTTTCAAGGGTGTGATTCCTCAGGATTCCTGTACCCTGATGACCAACATCAAGATCTTTGAGAGTGACACAGGAACATTCTCCGATCCGGACAAGTTCCTTATTAATTAAGAGGAAAGGGGCAAGTGGCAACAACCGAATGAAGAGGCTGGAACCCCCGAATGGTTACCACGGATATTTGAAGAGGCTAAAAGTAAAGCCGAAAATCTCAATTTTGTCTTGAACATTTAAATTGTAATTTACAACTGCATTCAAAATCTAAGAAAACGTGTAGTTTTTGGCTATTTCTCAAGTGTATTATAGCTCCAGTTTTTCACAATTTGCGTTCAGGATGCAGATTTCGGGCGCTTATAACATTATTAGGCATATGGGATCTTTCACATCTACTAAGCTGAAGGGGAGGATTAACAAAATATGATAACAGCCGATTATGGAGGAGAGGGATTGGGTTGGGCAGCTTATAATGTCAACATGTCCTTTCTTCCAGAAATTTCTTGAAAAATTGGTAAAAATCTTCAATTCTCCGAAAAACTGAACCGAAATCTTACTTCTCCAGAAATTTATATTCGAAAGTTCAAAGGAAGTTAGTTATCAGTATATTATATTCAACAAATTGAAACGCGTGGTTTGAGACCCATGCTGTGGGGGTTGACACCCACTAAAAACCCAGATTAATGCCAACAGTCTCTCTGTTCATGGGCTTAGTTAGTTAATTCAATATGTGTTGTGTTGTAAGTTTAAAATATTTATTAGCGCTACTCCAACAGTAATCGTGGGGTGGGCAACGTCCCGATTTGTCCCGTTGCTCACCAAAATGTTGGGAGGACACTGCTAGGGTAATCTGTGGGTGCTGGGAGAGGAGCACGTCAAAGAACACCTTGAACACTCCTTGTAGGTGCGGATAGCTTCTTCCATCTTGCCGGGGGTGTCACAGTCCCAATTGTTCCAAACTAAGAAAAAGTGGATCGGAACTGGGACAAATGGGACATTGGGGACAAATGGGACAGAAAAATGGAACAAATGGGACTGAGACAATTGGGAGGCAGAGAAAAATGGGACTCTAAAAGTGAATTGAGACTGGGAAAAATGGGCATTTGGGACAATTGGGACAAATGATTGTGTTTTTGAGCGACAGTTCAGTGATTTTTGTCTCACAGCCTGTTACATAGCGCCACTTGCTGCGTTGCAACTGCCACTGTCTTTTTCCTATCATAGGTTTTGGGGTAGGAAAGTGGTAACACTTAACCGCTGCAAACAAACAAAACCACAATAATATGTACCAAGTATATTTGTACCGAACTAGAGAAATGAGACGAGCTTATACTACGCAACTTCAAATGAAAGAGTTACAGCATGCTGAATTGTAAACATCTGCGATAACCTGAATCACGGGAAGTGGATAACTTGAATCCATCTAGAATATTAAATCCTCGTAGCTTCGTATCACCTTACACAGCATCGTGACCCCAAGGGTAACGAGTCGAAAACAAAACTGATCTTAAATACCAGACTGACTTAGCTGGTCAAATAGATAACGTTTGACTGTCACGAATACGTCGTACGATCAATCATAATAAGAATGAAAAGGATAAGAAACAGATACGACTTGATAAGTGATAACACTTATCACGCCTTGTTATTTTGTTAATATTCAAAGCTGTTATCATCTTATCACAAATACCATACTATGAAATATTCCATTCAATCTCATAATAGAAATATACACTAAAATCTTAAAATGTCCTGGATATTTTACCCTACAAAATATACAGCCGATTACGTTGATATCATTAGTGTGTGATACCAAATGGGCCAATCACATGGTTGTATGTGATATTGCCAACGTCAGATCATACAACAATCTGATTATCCCATTCGGTATGACATTCAAGGGAGATTACGTGATAGGCTGTCGAACATCCAAGCAATCCGCCAATTTCTAATACGCCGAGAATAGTTAGAAGTTTTTGATGCAGCAGTAAAAATTGAATCAATTTCAATTGCTCTTGTAGCGTTTAAAATTTGTGAACGAGGTTCTGCGTAGCAGCACCGCATCGAGTGAGCTGTGTATTTGCAGGCCCAACGGGCCTGCCTAGTTCGGATATTAAACAACACATTGAAATAAATTCTTCTCTAAGGTACAAAGAAGTGTGTCAAGCGACGTGTCTTGACTTGGATTTAAAGATACTTCCCGCTGGTGATCAAACAGAAATAGGAGAACGAGGTTTGACTTGAATAATACCCCATGTACCAAGACAATTCAAATGAAACGAGTTGAAGTGGAGATCGGATAAAAATGTAACAAATTGTACCAGCTGCTTTGCTTCATTGATAACCGAGCTCTTTAATTTCAAACACAGAACATCAAATTATCATAAAATACTCAACGTATAAAAATCAGGAATAAATCTGAGCGGTGGTCAGAGACAGAGGGTGAGCGTTGCCCGTGCACTTTACGCTGACTCCGAGCTTGTGATCCTTGACGATCCTTTGTCAGCCCTGGATGCTCACGTCGGGGCCAAACTCTTCGAGAAGGGCATTCAGGAGTTCCTGAAAAACTCCAAAAGAACGGTTGTTCTGATCACCCATCACTTGCAGTACCTCAAGGATGCCGACTTGGTAATTGAATTGAATTGAATTGAATTGAATTGAATTGAATTGAATTGAATTGAATTGAATTGAATTGAATTGAATTGAATTGAATTGAATTGAATTGAATTGAATTGAATTGAATTGAATTGAATTGAATTGAATTGAATTGAATTGAATTGAATTGAATCTCAGGTAGTAGAGTTAGATTTGGGAAAGCTGAGTTATGTTGGCGACCATATAAAGTACGTGCAGGAATCTCAATTCTACAAAGAGTTTATTGAAAATTTAGCAGAAAAGGAAGAAGAGATGGAAGTAGAAGACGCTGATGCAGAAAAAGATCCAGTTGAGAGGAAGGAATCTAGGGTTTTTATTTCTTGCATAGTGTGACGTATTATTTTATTATATTAAGTAAGCGTTTGCTTACTCAATGGTAGCTGAAATTAACACTCGACAGTGATATTATTATCGACATAATTTTAATTCGAACTATTACCATTGCGTTTATTGCAGAGATCTACCATTGTCTCTGAAAAGGAAGGTAAAAAAGAGGAAAAGAAGGGGGTTCTAATGAGTAAGGAGGACCGAGAGACGGGTTCAGTTAAACTCAGCGTCTACATGGCTTGGGCAAAGGCTGCAGGTATGCTGTAATATCTAGCGGTCTGATGTTCAAAAGTCGCCTTGTTCAATTGATGATAGAAGTAAATTCTTATTTTCCTCTGATTGTACGTCGCAATCAGAGGAAAATTAGAATACACTTCTAATTATAACAAAAAGACATAGACACGCGCCTATCGGGTCCATTTTAGGCTTTTAGGTACTTCCCGAGAGTGCAGCCTCAAGTACATGATAGATAGATAAAAGGCACGAGCAGCTTCATGCTCAAGAAACTTATATGAAACATTTGCTCCTCCGCAAGTTGGCAAATCGACGCTCATTTCAGCTACTTCGCGAATCTCGGTATAGACAGTATACGGGCTGAGAAAAATAATCCTCAGTGGCATAAAAGTAATTTTTACAAACTATTTGGGTGCTTTTGATAGCCTCAAAATAAATCAACGATTTTAATAACTAATATTCAGATGTCGCGCTTTGTCTCAGAATTGCGGAAAATCGTGTAATTAACGTTTTAAAATGAATTAATGAATTTTACATTTACATTTCTTTTTTTGAAGGTTTTACTTCTATTCCAACAGCCGTACGGCCAATGACAGGAATCGAAGGATTCAATTGAAACGTAAACAATTTAATGTTTATCTGAGTTTGGCGTGGCTCTGTTTTCCGATGTTGGTAACCAGTAAAGACGGCATTTCACGGGAAGAATCAAATACTGTGATGAGAGTAACGAAACCACAATTCCAATTCATAAAGAACTCTTTTCCTAACACTCACGTCGCACTTTCTCACTCTCCTAGTCACAACAATCTACTTTTAACTGTACAACACACTTCTTACGTTTCTTTGAACGAACAACGCACAATAATGTCTACAGTACTAAATAAAAGATTTATCAATTAGACGTCTTTCTATGATTCTAAAATTGAAAATGAAAACAACGGAAGACTAATCATTAATTGAAAATCGCTTCACACACGCTCGCACAGATACTCACAGACACATTACACAATTTCAGAACATACATCGAAACCCTTATCTATGATTTTCGATGTAAAATTGCTAAATCTCTACCCAATCTTGAAAAAAAACATTATATTAAAGAATCATTCGGAGCAGCCATCCCAGACTCAAACTCCGACTGATACAAAGTCATATCAAAATTACCTCCATCACGAAATAGTTCTTCAAGTTCATACAACCATAAATAATCTTCGTGTGTATGCATCTCACAATCATAGCCTTGACCGCACTATTCATTAATTTCTTCTTCAAATTTATTCCTTCTATCAATACGCTTCATTTACATAATCATATTCATACACATCCTTGTCAATTCTATGTCTTCAATGTTCATACCCACGGTCATACATGTTTACACTCCCTTTCATTAAAATTTCGTGACACAAGCTCATTGTATCTGTCTGTTGCATCAGCAGCGTCTGATTCCAAGCTCCTGCTCCTTGTGATTCCCAAGATCACATCTTGGTCCAAGCCAACATCCCAGCCATCATCCAAGCCAATATCCCAGCCATCGTCGAAGATAACATCCCAGTCTCTGTTCCAGCCATCGTCCAATCCATGTAGTAGGCCTCTCCGACAGTCCTCGGTTCACTCTTACTGTCGTGACTCGTCCACACTTTCGCTTCACTTCGCTCCTTGCTTTGCACTTCCCGTTCCCCGCGTAAGTCCGTCCAGCTGCGCCATTGTAAACAATTTAATGTTTATTTGAGTGGGGCGTGGCTCTGTTTTCTGATGTTTGTATCCAGTGAAGACGGCATTTCACGGGAAGAATCAAATACTGTGATGAGAGTAACGAAACCACAATTCCAATTCATGAAGAACTCTTTTCCTAACACTCACGTCGCACTTTCTCACTCTCCTAGTCACAACAATCTACTTTTAACTGTACAACACACATTGTAAACAATTTAATGTTTATTTGAGTGGGGCGTGGCTCTGTTTTCTGATGTTTGTATCCAGTGAAGACGGCATTTCACGGGAAGAATCAAATACTGTGATGAGAGTAACGAAACCACAATTCCAATTCATAAAGAACTCTTTTCCTAACACTCACGTCGCACTTTCTCACTCTCCTAGTCACAACAATCCACTAATTTTAACTGTACAACACTCTTCTTACGTTTCTTTGAACAAACAACGCACAATAATGTCTACAGTACTAAATAAAAGATTTATCAATTAGACGTTTTTCTATGATTCTAAAATTGAAAAAATGAAAACAACGGAAGACTAATCATTAATTGAAAATCCCTTCACACACGCTCGCACAGATACTCACAGACACAATTTCAGAACATACATCGAAACCCTTATCTATGATTTTCGATGTAAAATTGCTAAATCTCTACCCAATCTTGAAAAAAAAGTAATATTAAAGAATCATTCGGAGCAGCCATCCCAGACTCAAACTCCGACTGATACAAAGTCATATCGAAATTACCTCCATCACGAAATAGTTCTTCAAGTTCATACAACCATAAATAATCTTCGTGTGTATGCATCTCACAATCATAGCCTTGACCGCACTATTCATTAATTTCTTCTTCAAATTTATTCCTTCTATCAATACGCTTCATTTACATAATCATATTCATACACATCCTTGTCAATTCTATGTCTTCAATGTTCATACCCACGGTCATACATGTTTACACTCCCTTTCATTAAAATTTCGTGACACAAGCTCATTGTATCTGTCTGTTGCATCAGCAGCTTCTGATTCCAAGCTCCTGCTCCTTGTGATTCCCAAGATCACATCTTGGTCCCAGTCATCATCCAAGCCAATATCCCAGCCATCGTCGAAGATAACATCCCAGTCTCTGTTCCAGCCATCGTCCAATCCATGTAGTAGGCCTCTCCGACAGTCCTCGGTTCACTCTTACTCTCGTGACTCGTCCACACTTTCGCATCACTTCGCTCCTTGCTTCACACTTCCCGTTCCCCGCGTAAGTCCGTCCAGCTGCGCCATTGTAAACAATTTAATGTTTGGCTGAGTGGGGCGTGGCTCTGTTTTCTGATGTTTGTAACCAGTGAAGACGACATTTCACGGGAAGAATCAAATACTGTGATGAGAGTAACGAAACCACAATTCCAATTCATGAAGAACTCTTTTCCTAACACTCACGTCGCACTTTCTCACTCTCCTAGTCACAACAATCTACTTTTAACTGTACAACACACTTCTTACGTTTCTTTGAACGAACAACGCACAATAATGTCTACACTTCGATGTCGCGCTTTGTCTCAGAATTGCGGAAAATCGTGTAATTAACGTTTTAAAATGAATTAATGAATTTTACATTTACATTTCTTTTTTTGAAGGTTTTACTTCTATTCCAACAGCCGTACGGCCAATGACAGGAATCGAAGGATTCAATTGAAATGAAGCCAGTGACGGTTAAGGAAGTGTAATCCATACTTTCTTCGCCCGAGACTTCGCTGCAATGGGCA
This sequence comes from Beroe forskalii, assembly GCA_011033025.1. Lineage (NCBI taxonomy): Eukaryota > Metazoa > Ctenophora > Nuda > Beroida > Beroidae > Beroe > Beroe forskalii. The sequence goes on from WFMF01000463.1 coordinate 129,089, forward strand.
GCTCCTCATTTAACCCTCCCGCACAGTTTTCTGTGCGCTCGGCTGAGGGAACTGTCGGGCTGCATAGGCTCAAGATGAATCTCTCACCCTTAGCTCAGTGGCGCTGGCCGGGAATCGAACCCGGGATCTTTCGATCCTGTGCTCAACTCGATACCACTACACCACTACACTTAAGTTCTTAGTACTTTAGTGAACGTTTGATAGCTATTCTTGGGCATAAATTGTAAATAATTGCATACTCTCATATTATAGTTCATTGGCACTATTAGTTAAACTGTTAATAAACAAATAGTTGCTGCGCATTAGTGATTAGTCGATTTAAATGAAAGATAATTTGCAAACAAATATGTTTTCGAATCTCTCTAATAAAGTGTCACTAGCACTTACCGAGTTTGTACAAAACTTCAGATTCAGATGTGAACATAAAATGGAAATCTTTACAGCTTTCAAAATTTCAAATCAATGAGCATCGAATATGCACTAATAAAGAATACTATCCCCATTGATAACTCCGAATCTAAAACCTGCATTTCACAGTGTAAATAGAGTTAGCCCAAGGTCCACCTTTGCCACCGGCACATTTCGTGGATTTGCCGTACTTTTTGTACGTATCAGCCGCGTTTTCCGCTGTAAAGCACTCCTTCCCAATCTGAACTCCAAAGACTGACCAGCCTCGCTGCACTGCGTAGCTCTCGCAGCGTTTCACCACAACTTTCGGGTCGCTTTTAAATCGGATTCCTCCTCCTATAGCTCTCTCACGGCTATCTCTCCAGCATCCCACTAACTCTGTTTCGCAATCCGCAGTAGCTAAGGAAGTTTGAAAGAATCTGTAAATCAGAGAAATGTAACATTTGAGGGCATAATATGACTTGTTGGATATCTCACAGTGCAAATGTTGTCGCGTTGATATATTACTTACCAGTCAAGATGGAATGACTAAATTGCTAATTCTAGGCCAAAGAGTGCTCATTTTCATGCCATAAACTCATGAAAGAATAAATTTGCTGCTACATTAACTTGTCTTCTAAAAATTTAACCTTCATTGCGTTTATATCGCTACAAAACCCACGAGACGGTTTTTATTAATAACGGATTAACGTACCTTTGTTACTGTGTAATCGTGCTGCAAATCACGAAATGAAAACAAGCTAAATCTGCAGCCAGGCTCTAACTTACGGCAGGTAAGCTGGTACACGTCCATGAGCCAGCCTCCCCCAGTGCCGTCAGAACACCCCTTTCCCGGCCCGTACTGCCTGAAGGTATCATTAGCAGAGGGGCTAGTGAAGCACTGCTTCCCATACTGAACAGCAAACGTCATCCAGCCCCTCGCTTGCGCAAACTTCCTGCACTTCTCCACTATGTTTTGGGAGCTGGTTATTCGGACACCTCCGTTTATAGCTCTATCTCGCTTATCTTTCCAGCATCCCAAGTGAGAGGTTTTGCAAGTTCCGGCATCTGAGGATGGTTGTCAACTTTTAGATATAAAACTAAATTATAAGTAGACAGTATTGATAATTTCAAAGTGTTCGTATGTTTGTCTGTCTGTCCGTCCGTACTACAGACTGTAGTAAGACTGTAGTAAGATGATATATGTGTAGTGTATACGGTGTGTGTGTATACGGGTCTTCATATTGAAAACTGCGGTGGTGGTAATTGAATTGTATGTTTGTATAGTGACGTAATTGAATTACATAGTATACAAGCTGTAAGCTGCTAGATACAAGATGATCCACGGCGATAAGGTTGATTGTTTCCGTGGGCAAACGCTAGTCAAATAATTTGTATCATTTTTTGAGGAGCGTGCATTACTTCAAATTACCTAAATACCTAATAGAAAATATGGTTTGCTTTTATTAAGGAGAGACAAATTATGGTCGGTTTTGAAAATTCTCCCAAAAATCCTTTGCGTTTTCAGTCATTTGACTTATTTCTTTCAATTTTCAGAACGGTAAAATGCAGCGCAAAATCAAGCAGTTGCCAAACCAAAGAATTTTGATCAAAAATAAGCAATAAATTATAAATTGCATTAAAACTTCAAAAACATCCAAATGCCAGTCTAATATCATGATTTATGTCATAAACTGTGTTACATAATGACCTTATTATATGGCGTAAGACGTTCAAGTTCCTTTTTTAAACATTGTACAAGCCAAGAAATAAAAGTTCTACTTTGTTTCTTGACTTAAAATAAAAGTTTCATTTTTTTTTTCTTGGCTTTAATTTAACCGGCACCTTTTCTTAAACCAGCATTTTAACCGGTTACATAAAGGCCAATACGTTTTACTCATTATTATATCATATCGCAGGTCCCACTCTCATCATTTCACTGTTGTCGCTGCTTCTGGCCCAAGTTACTCGAGTAGGAACAGACTACTGGATTATCGTGTGGTCAGAGAAACAAGTCACAAACTGGACCGATGACACTTACTACATTAGTAAGTTGACAGTTCAGCTTATTGTTGGTGACATGACTTTCCCTGATTTCTTGATTGCAAAGGCCAAGGGTTAACTTGAACTAGAATCTATGAATTGTTTCCAATCCATAAATGAACAGGTACCTGATTTAGGTTTACTGTTTGGGCAGGGACTTGGAGCCAAGTAATTAATCATGTCAATTAATCACCTGTAATCTTTCAGTAACTTACGTCGGGCTGGCAGTGTCTGCCAGTCTCTGTATCCTGTGTGGCAACGTGACGCTAGTGTACGATGGGCTGAGGCGGGCCACCAGCTCTTCTTAGCCATGTTAAACAGGGTCATGAGGGCCACGCCCAGATTCTTTGACATCACGCCTTTAGGACGCATCATCAACAGGTAAACAGCAGGAACTTACGTATTCGAAGCAACTCTTATTTCTTAGTCTTGAACAACTTTTGAATATTTTTGGCTCCTTGAGACCTTTTTTTAAATTCTATCTCATGATTATGATGAAATGATACCTACTATTTTGTCAGCTTCATTTCTGGTTTCACCATTAAATGAGATAATGCTGATTGCTCCCTTTTGTTCACATTCCAATTTTATGTTTTCATTCATCATCTTAATAACAGTAAACTCCAATCCACATACCACCTCCCCCACATTTTACTCCACATAGATATACCTCCTAAGGTACCACCCATCCCTACCCCCAGGTTTAGCGGAGATGTTACTAACATCGACACGAAGTTGTTGGAGAGCATTAACAACGCGTATAACCTCATCATGAGGGTGTTGTGTGTCATTGTCATGCAAGTCATTGCGAGCTACTACTTCGGAATAGGTACCAATCCAACGTCTTATGTATTGAGGTGTATGGTTATACTATACAAACATAACAAAATACTGTATTCGATTTTCTGATTCAAGGATTGACATAAGAAGCGGGAGAGACTAAACAGTAAACTGTGAATCATCAGCGGTTACCCTACAGTTGTAACTGTCGCGATTTACGTTGTCATATTTCATTAACAAATTTTATATAAATCTGATTATTCCGATTCGTTTGAGCCGAACCTAAGACCTTTCTGCTGCGCTGAGATATGATTTTTATGAAGACGTGTCTGGCACCGAACGTTAAACAAATATTGAGCTCTATCTCGAAATCTAGAAGTGAGTCAATAAAGAAATGAGTCAATTTTGTTTATTGTTGGAATAACGTTGTTTCGGACTGCATGAGGTTTAGTAACGTTAATTCGAATTGAAAAAAATGGATGCGACAAAATAAACTGACCACACAATTTAGCAGTAGGGTTGCTACTACGACCTTCCAACGGTTTTGGAGGTCTATCGTATAAAACATGTCAATTCTTTCCAATTGGTCTCTTTAGGGATCGTTCACATATTACGTAATCAATTTTTGGCCATTTTCAACCCCCATCCCTCCCCCTCGTAATCAAACGTAATCAAAGCTCAACCCCCCTCTCTTGAGGATAATATTACGTAATCATGGCTTAACCCCCCCCCACCTTTTTGAGTAGAAAATGAAGAAAATGGACAGTGTAAAATTGATTATGTTTCAACTTTGGAAAGATTTATGAAAATATTGAGGTAAGTTTTAAAAAATGGTGCTGAAAAATGGTGCTTTTGAGTTGGTTTTCTGAAAATTTTGCTAAAAATACCGAGAATTTGTGGCAAAAAATGTCAAAAATTGTGTCAAAAATTGTAAATTTTGATTACGTAATCAACCACCAAACCCCCTCCCCCCTCCCCGTAATCAAACGTAATCATTTGAAAACTCCCCCCTCCCCCTAGGTGATTACGTAATATGTGAACGACCCCTCATCTGTGAAAAATCGCAGATCTCTTTTGGTTTTTAAAAAGTTTTCTAGAGCGATGAGTTAATGAGTATATTATATTTTAGAAACTTCTGGTATTTTCATTGGCTTATGTAATACCTATACCCTTCATTTATCAGTCCATATCGGTTTGTAACCGGTTGCCCTTCGGCTCGTGGGTCAAAAACTGGAAACCTCCCTTGGGCTGCGCCTTCGGGAAGTGTCCTGAAATGTGCCCAATAGACGATTGTCTGTACTCTGTATTTTATCGACAATTGACCAACCTTCATTAGAACAGGTGACTCCATTTCCAGAATATCCTGAGTTACAGGTGCAAGTAAAGTTTCCTGGGGTGTTTGTGCAAGTAGCATTCGGGTCACAATCATCTGTTCCATCCCCACACTCATTGATATCTGTACAAGTTGTTCCGTTCCCTGTGAATCCATCATTGCAAGTACAATTGTAGCTTCCAGGGGTGTTGGTACAGAACGCATTAGGGCTGCAGTCTGCTGTCCCGGCTGTACATTCGTCAATGTCAGCACATGTCACTCCATTGCCAGCAAAGCCACTATCACATGTGCAAGTAAAGCTTCCTGGGGTGTTGGTGCAAGTCGCATTTGGGTCACAATCAGCTGTTCCAGCTGCACACTCATTGATGTCTGTACAAGTTGTTCCGTTTCCTACGTATCCGCTCTTGCATGTGCAGTAGAAGCTTCCTGGAGTATTGGTGCAGTTTGCGTGCACATCGCAGTCACTGGTCCCTAGGGCACATTCATCAATGTCCGTGCACTCATGCCCATCGCCCGTGTAGCCAGCGTCACAGGTACAGTAGAACGACCCCACTGTGTCAGTACAGGAGGCGTTATCCCCACAGTTTGCTGTCCCATCTGTACATTGGTCAATGTCAGCACACGTCACTCCATTGCCAGCATAGCCACTGTTACATGTACAAGTAAAGTTTCCTGGGGTGTTGGTGCAAGTAGCATTCGGGTCACAATCATATGTCCCGTCCCCACACTCGTCCATATCCGTGCAATCAAATCCATCACCCGCATATCCACTCTTGCATGTGCAATTGTAGGTCCCTGGAGTATTGGTGCAGATGGCATAATCACTGCACTGGGCTGTTCCTTCAGCACACTCGTCATCATCAAGACACGTCACCCCATCCCCAGAGTACCCACTGTCACATGTACAGGTAAAGTTTCCTGGGGTGTTGGTGCAAATAGCATTCGGGTCACAATCATATGTCCCAGCTCCACACTCATCCATATCCGTACAAGTTGTTCCGTTCCCTGTGAATCCATCATTGCAAGTGCAATTGTAGCTTCCAAGGGTGTTGGTACAGAAAGCATTAGGACTGCAATCTGCTGTCCCGACTGTACATTCGTCAATGTCTGTACAGTTGTAGCCATCTCCAGAGTAGCCTTGGTCGCAGGCACATATGTAACTCTCCCCTTCGTCAGTGCAGACAGCATTCACACCACATTCAGCAATTGCACAGCCACTCAGGCACGCCTGTTCGTTACATGCCTGGGTCAGTGTAGTCGTGACGTTAGTTGCAATCACGACCCCGGCCGCATCTATCACTTCCGAAGGTTGGCATGGATCATCTGCGTTGTTATACGTGCACGACCGAGACTTGGTCTGAGTTCCGCCGCCACAGGTGGCCGAGCACTCCGTCCAGTCGCTGCTCCAGCTGTCCCAATCGCTGGTGGAGGGCTCGACGGACACCCGCGAGGTCTCCACCTGACATTCGTACCCATCGGATAATGTTACTCTGACGCCTCCCGGAACCAGTAAGTCAGTGTCACAGTGATGCTTGAGAAAAGCAGTTTTCCTAGCACACTTAGACATGATCCGCCTCCACTTCTTGTTGTTAACGGGGACTTCATCCTCCACGCAGTACCCATTCCCGAAGCAGTTCTTGGTGGTGTACTTCCACTTCTTCGTACACTTCCGACAACCTCGGATGTCGTGGAAGGTCCCCATGGGCTCCCCTTCCATGTGGCACTTGCTGCCTTTTTGTTTTGGCTGATGTCAGGGCGATAAAAGCAATCAAGAGAAGCAAGAGCACAAATCCACGCATCATTGCGGGGCAATTGTCAAGTGAAGATAATCAAAAGGCGTAGAGGTTATAATTAGCAAAAACACTCACAAAGTCTTAACAAAGTTATGCGACTGCTGGTTGAAAAAGGTAGAATTGTCGTGCTTTTTAAACTGAGGTTATTTTTCTTTTAATATGCCGAATTGTCATCAGCTGCACATCATGCACATCAGTTAGTGATGTCGTGACCCCTCCTCATGGGGAAGATTAAAAAACTTTATCCTGAAAAAATAAAGTATACTGTGTACTGCATCTTACTACTTATAATTCTTCCTCATATATAAATATATAGATAAATAAATAAATAAATATATATATATCTGTCTGTCCGGTGGCTTATATAATAGCCACAGATTTTTCTGACACTAATCAGTACCCAATCAAGCATGCCGATTGCCGATGATGGGAATGTTCATACCAGAGTACCAGTGACGTTTGACACCACCTGACATATAGACATCACATAGAGGAGTAGGCACACCCGATTAAAATATGACCTCATCACTGATAAGAACCACAGTACTGCATTATACTGTACGAATTGCTGAAGCGAAAAAATTGTGAACGATGGCCGGAGGCCATGGGTTCTGCTAGTCTTAATAAATGATGTATTTTTATTTACTAACCACTGTACAGAAATGTTGTACTGTGATCAGCCATGTCAGTGAAAATAGTAACGCTGAAATAAAAAGGGTACATGCCAAGAGTACGAAGTATAGGCTCCATAACCAATGAATGAACATAAAAGGACTGAAATCAACCAAATCGTTTCATTATAAAGCTAGAAGTCCCCTTTGGCCTGTTAGAATAATATAGTGATACAAAGATCTCTCAGCGGCGCTTCGCGCAACTTTGTACGCAAATTTTCAAGCAAAAAAACGTATGGATCATATAGGCAGCAATCTAATAATCAACTGAAGGGAAAAAGTCAATTTTTTGGGAGTGAAAAATAGAACTCGTTTAGTAATAGTCAT
>WFMF01000464.1:0-110576 GCA_011033025.1 Beroe forskalii
ACAAATTTACAATATTGCAGATTTACAAGGGTACTTTTTAAACTATCGGAAAACGACAACTTGCTGGTACAGCACTGGAATTCCAAACAAAAATTAAAATGCCCCATAAAATATGATGCATAATTTGCATAACTTAGAAGCCAAAAACCATCATGAATAGAATATTATTTAATTAATTTCCATTGTTCCAATAACAGTAGTCACTTAATCAGGAGAATCAAATAATAAAAAATTCCAACAACAGAAAACAGCTGTTGTCATAATACTAAGAAAACTGCAAGTTTTTTACTTCGTATAAGATAGTAATTATCAACAATTATGCTGTTAACCTGTAATGTTATCCAATATCAAGTAAGCTAGTAAGTGTAAATTAATTGGTACTTTTATGATACCTAATACTTGATAATATTATCATGCTGATATGTTTTAAAAGTCAACAATTAAGTTGAACTAGTTTATACCTACCAAGAATAAGTAAGTATTCAACACATTTAGCAAAACAAAAACACTGCATCATAACGCTGTAGCAATTAAGCTAGTCTCATAAGTAATGGTTAACGTAAGTAATGTCTCATAAGTGATGGTTAACATCGAGCTTCATAATATTTTCTTCGTCTTCCGACAATAGGTTACCTGGTAATTGAGTATGATGATTGATGGTCAACATAAAAACCACAGCGATTGGCATCCTTTGATCACTGGACACTATAGTATCCTGTTTCCACCTCACAGGCCTTTGCAAACAGGTCATCAAAGTTCTCAAGTTGATGGAAGAAACCAGTTGTAAACTTATTTAGGAGCCCTGTAAGTATACAAGTATAAGCTTGACAATGAAATTGATGGCAAAGAGGAGTATTGTACATAATATTTACATATCCAAAAACAGTCACAATGAAATTTAAAACGATTCGAGAGGAAAATGAGTAAACTAAAATGAGCAATGACAAGTTACCTTTATTGAAGGCATCAGATCCTCTGATCATATCTCATCAAATCCATTTGTCTCAGCTATGAGGGCTCGCTCCAATATCACTTTCCCCTCCTTATACCGCTGCTGTTCTTCTGTGGCATACTCGTACATCCACCCCACTCGACTCTGCAAGGCATCAATGAATATCATGCTCACCCATTTCGGGTATTGACTGCTCCATTGATGCCCATTTTGTATCAATTTGCCCATTTTTCATTCCCTTCCCTGCCTAACCACTTTCATCCCACGTATGCCCCAAGGAAGCCAACTTGCTAACTTATTACAAAAGCGGCACCCTTTTAATATCTATGATTCTTAAAAGATAGATACCTAACCCAATCAAATGTACAAACCTTGCATTGCTTACAAGAAACGTCTCTGACAATATGCCTTCCAGTAAGCATGACTCTGTCTTGCTTCTCACTCATGACCAGGTTAACTACCTTCTTGAAGAGGAAGGCTCTGCCAGTGGACCCAGTAAACCGGGTAGAAAGCAGGTTAGTTCGGTTAGTGAGAACTGTGCCGCACTTGGCACAGGTATACAGCCGAGTCCCTCCTGGGTGCTCAAGGAACATTTTACCCATCGTCTAAACTGGATATAATTATCAAAATTAAGTGAGGTTCTGGGAAGACGAGAAACATATTAAGTTTTTTCTGCATCTAAAAAATGAGAAGATTATACTTAATAAGAACAATAATAATAATAATGAAATATTTCAGTACACTAAGTACCTACAATTGAATTAAAATATTGATTAAATGACTCCATAATTAGCCTTAGTACGAAAAGGAAAGCTTTCGGATGAATAGAATGTTTGTTGAAAGCAACAGGGCATTAATACCTACTGAATTGCTACTGGCGAAATGCTAAGCTTCATCATCACCAGTTTGTCATGGAGAAGCTTATTTTCATTATAAAGTTATAAGGATAACTGTTCTTACTTTAAACTTTCTTGCTTCATTCAATATTATCATAAACCCCATCCTTCCCAACAGTGATGAGAACATTCGAAATTCTATGAAATTTATTACAATGAATTAAGCATAATAATTGGCTATTACATTAAACGAAATTAGATCTGAACAATAGTAACAAAAATTCTTATTACACCAGTAATCAATTATTCATTCACCAAATCATTAATCATATCATACTTATTTTACAAATAAAGTCAATGAACTTATTCACACCAACAGAACTCCTTCATTTCACTTATTGAATATAAGCAAAATAATCAGAAAAATCAATCAATTTATAGCATTTTCTTTTAGGAATCTATTACCTAGCCCTGACTCCAATAGTTCAGTATTACCTTTGATGTAAGCAGATGTCACAGGTGTAATTTGTAATTAGGTTCTAATTTGGTATCTAAATTTCATTAATTCTATTGAGGTTAATATAAGTGACATCATACAAAATTACCATATTTTCGCAGATAAATTGAAATTGCCGATAAATTGAAATTGTACTATCTAAGGTTTATACTGGTTTCTGGCCAGTGCTGGGAAGTGATGTGTTTCGCCATGAATAAATAAGCATACAATTGAAATTGGGCTTATCCTTATTTGGCTGAATCTACTGAATTATGTTAAGAACTAGACTGTGATTTGGTAAATATTTCACACTTTTTTGAAATGGGATAAATAATACATTATCCACTTATCGAAAAAGTTTGATTATATTATTAATGGCCTATAAAGGCAGATGTCAGCGCATTTATCAAATTTAGTCATTAAATATTCAACCTAACTCATCAATACATCAATATAACAATTTTTCAATTAAACAGTAAAATACCTATTATTGATAATAACTCAACCAAAGATGTCATTTAGATCAATAGAAGCAGGTGTTTTAAGTGAAGGACTTTGAGTATTAGCAGGACTTAAACATTCTGATTTCTTACTGACTACAAGCTGGTTAAGACTTGGTTGGGCAGGCTTTGGGCCAAATAGATTATCCAAGCTGTCAAAATTTTGTTGTGTTGGTAAAGGCGGTTTTGAATTCATTGGTATAGACACTGGCTGTTTATTTTGAGCATTAGGATTACATGGTGTGCTTAATTGTTGGAATTGGGAGTAATTATTAGGAACCATAGTGTTAGGGAAACCAATTGGACTATTAGAGAATCTTACTTGAGATGACAAATTACCCATACTATTAGGTTTGCCAATAAATTGCTTATTTGTCCTTGACTCTGAGGCAACCTGAGACAAGTTCATTAGATTATTACCAATTGATTGCTGCTCCGTTTTTGGTAAGTTAGGAGAAGGGGCAACCATCTGAAACATCTTAGAGTCAAATGTTGATGAAGCAACTGCATTGCACTGAGATTTTGGTTCTTTTTTCAATGAATCAGTAGATGAGTCGAGATGATTTCTTTGCACAGATGATGGCTGTTTAATAATGCTATCTCCAGTAGTTGTTTTACCTTGATGTGATGGGGAATTACTGAACATTTGATCCATCTTCGTTACAAGTTCTCCAACTTGCTTGTTTTCAGCAACATCTTTTGAAAAGCGCAAACTTTGCTCTTGCTCTAATTTAGTTTGCTGTAATTGTTCAAGTTTTGCAAGTTGTTCATGTTCAACTTTGCTTATCATTTCCTTGATTATAGCCAAACATGTTTTAAACTGTTGTGCATTTAGAGAAGGAGCAACTAGCATAGGAAACATAATGGGAACACATCTATTTGCTAGTGTGTTTTTATCCAAAAGATTGAGTTTATGCTTCAACAGCTTCTGATATATTCCTAAAATACTCATAAGAACAGCAGGCTCTTTTGATGGAACTTGTTCTAACAGGGGCAATAAAATATCATCCACTAATGTCTTATCCAGAAGATTACTGTCCAACACTTTAGCAATACAAATCAAACTACCAACTCTTATCTTAAGAAGCCTTGTCTCCAAACAACAGCTCTTGATTTTAGGCAAGAGTTGATGCCTCAATATTGAGTAATCCATTAAATCAACTATTTCAGGGAGAAGTTTTAAAACTGTTTCTTGTAATTCAACCATAGGATTTTCTAAACATTTGAAAAGCAATGGAATAATGTACAACTTTGTTTCTTCTAGTTTCGTTTTGCTGACAATGAGATTGAGATTCTGTATTATTATCATTGGTATATGAGGTGGATCAGTTATTCTGAGAATTGGCTGTATTCCTGGGGAAATGAGCTGTTGGAAATCACAGACTTCTAGATCAGTCCCAATATAAAATATACTGGGTAAAATAAATGGAATCAGGTCAACTTCTTTACTACATTCGAATAGCTGGGTTAGTACCCTTCCTTTCTTAACAACTGGAGACAAACGTGGTAAAATCTCAGGCAATTCTTTGAAAAAAGCAATTTTTTGAGTGTGGTTTTTGAGCATTACATTGTCAAGAAATTGGAGACTTAGAGCACCAATATCACTGAGAAAATTGGCCTTATAGAATGCACCAATTTTTTGTCTTGCTTCCTGGTCAATTGATAAAAGTTGCTTAACATCATTTTTACCATCAGTAGGAACTTTGCCTAGAATGTCATCTGATTGTTTTGAAATTTCAGATGATTGTTGCAATGCTTTACTAGCTGATTCTCCATGCCTCAATGACCTGCCATGGTTGAAAAGTGCATATGTGAGACAACCAAAACTGTACATATCAGCTGAAGTCCCACCAAACTTTGTGGTTAAAAGCTCAGGTGCAATGAACTTAATATTTGGTTGGCTAAAAATTGGATCATCATCAAAATAAATGAATTCTTGTGGAGGTGGTTCAGAGCTATCCTCAGAGACACAGCTGAATTCCAAACCGAATATTTTCCACAATCCCTGAGTATTCACAGCAATGGAGTTGGGGCAAAAATTTCTGTGGCATTTTTTCAATTCATTGTGAAGAAAGGAAATGCCATCCAACAGCTGTAGGATGCCATACTTTATTTCAACATCTGTAAGAGTTCCATGCTTGATGAGATTATCTAATGAGTTTAAACAAGGTTCAGTAGCAAATGCTAGGCACTCTCTGCTTTCTTCTAATGGGTGCTCAATTGTGAGAAACCGAGGATGCCGGATTTTGGTAAGGATTTTCACACCACATCGATATTTTTCTAGTACTTTCTCTCTGACTTGTTTTGACATTTTATCAAATATCTTCTTTGAAAGTACAAAAACGGATACTTTCTCTTTAGTTGATCGTTTAATAGCATTTTGTATAATCCATGGTCCTGCTTGACAAACATCATTCATAATTTCATACTCCTTTATGAGTGGATTAGTGACCACTACATTGGCAATTTTGTTTAAAAGTTCCATCCTGCAAAATATTCATATTTAGATTTTTAAAGTAGATTCCATTTTCTCATTACAGATTGATGAATAAATCACATTAAATCACATTAAATTTACAACCCATGTGATTATGAATTGTAATAACCTATTATAAATTGTTATTCAATAAAATTCAATTATATTTTATAATGTTCTGTAGCACTCAAATTAAAATAGATTTTCTACTGAACTGTCTAAATGTCTATATCATATAAGCAACTTGGTTGTGCTGAATAGACACTGAATTATGCAGATAACCCATAAGTGTGCAAGAAACTCAATAAAGGGGGACTTGATGAAGCCATGCAAACTTAGTTATTAAAAATTGTGCATGCTACTCGACACAACAGTAAATAACAGTTGAGAAGTGTGCACAATAGTTAGTGTCTAAATTTGCATGACTTTATTAAGCCCCCCTTTATCAAGCAATTAGCTCAAATATGCATAATATTATGTGAAACTTAATGCATTGAATTGATTTATTTAATTAATCATATATTATGGATTTATAGATTATTAAAAGATACTTATGATAAATTTCTTCCAAATTTAATTGATCTACATGAAAACAACACTTATGATAAATTTCTTTCTAAAGATTTAAAGAACATTATCTCTATACTCTATAGTGTCAGTATCTGAAATCATATATGTGCTTATTGATCCCCAAAATTAGCAAATGCCCTCATGTTATCTATTAATAATAATTTACAGAGAAATCAACCAACCTGGAATATGAAAATCTTGAGCAAATTCAGTTTGATATGGTGATTCTTGGGGTATTAAAAAGGAATAGATTGTTGATGACTAATTGATACCAATTCTAAACATATTGCGAAGTCTCCATTTACTTTCATCAAGGTGATATCTTCGTGGAATTGCACATTTGGGATATCTATTAATATCTTTCAGTATTTCCTCCCTCCTTTTTAGCCTTGAGCCACTAGATTTCATGGATGATTTCATGGATGATTTCATGGGTGATTTCATGGATGATTTCATGGATGATTTCATGGATGATTTCATGGATGATTTCATTTCTATGATAGATAAGCCATCATAGGTACTGATTTGAACATTGCCTTTCTTAGCATCATTGAATATATCATTCATGGGTCTTGCCGAAAGAAATTTTTCAACAAATCCACTTAAGTCTATAGGTTGAGCATCTTCAGGAACTGTTAGACTGATATTATAAGATAATTCATGGTTAGAAGATGATTTCTGGTTAGACGATGGTCCCTGGTTAGACAATGGTTCAGGTGAACTACTGAAACCTAGTTTGACTTTATTATCAAATGAAACAAGCTCCTCCTTCAAATCATTAGCAAATTTAAGCTTTTGTTCTTCTGTGGTTTGGAAAGGTAAAACAATATCATAACTTTTCCTGTGATTTTTGGCCGCTGTGACATACATTGATTTTAATGTGCCTCTGATGGTGAACACACTATGAAGTCTCCACATCATACCATAACCTCAAGGTATTAAAAGGTTTACATTGTTAATAAAGTTTTCTATTCAAAATAGATTAGACCAATCATTTCTACAGAGGAATTTTTATAAAAGTAAGAAAATATTTTATGAATACTTATACTAACACTGCTAATACCTCCTGCTGCAACACAACCATCTCAATGGCTTGACTGAGGCAAGTAGTCTTCTGTGACTCATCGATCAGTACTCTCCTCCCCCATCCCTCAGACAAGACTGTACATGTACCATATGTTAATTTTTCCAGCTTAAATTTTGTTCATTCATGGTCCCACCCACTGACCTGGAGATGTGATTAAGCTGACATGGTGAGAGCATTTTTAGCTGCAGTGAAGTGTATCACCCAACAAGGCATCTCATGCATATTGACTAAGTATAATAGACTCCCTGGGCCTAGGCCTAAACTAAAAATAATGATTTCAGAAGCTAAGATCCCGGATCCTACCCAAAAGCCTAGGAACCACTACTTTTTAATCTGTCCCAGTCAAATGGTCCTCTCCCATAATCACAAAATTGCCCCTGATTTTCTCAACCCTGCCTCAACTTAGCAAACCACCCAGTACATCTGCATGGTTGAGTCCTTTCAGTAGAACACCCTTCTATTTGTACTCCTTTTTCTATCAATGCAAGATGTTTTTCAAAAAGGGTGCCATTTGGAAGAATCATTGAAAATTTATATTGGTATAGGTTTACCTTTAATTCAAACACCCCAAAAGCTGAGGTAAGTATTGGACTGAAGATGCCTGCACACCACTCATCTAAGTGTGACTCATTTGGATTTGGCTGTTCTTACATAGTATTTCTCAAGTATGATGCATATGTGTGCAGACCGCTCGATTGACAGAGGATTTCTTCTGCACGCTTCAACTTTCTATACAAATTCCGTCAAAAGCACACAATTTTTGCATCCGTGTCTCTATCGAGTCCTTTTTCAATTGAGCGGTCTGCACACATATGGGTGAAAGTATGAAATTAACTAACTGAGGCAATGGGGGCCTCAAATATGATTGTAGCACTGATTATGTTCTGAAAGTACTTTGCTATTTTACAATCACCTTGTGTGTCTCATTAAAGTGTTGTGAAACCTGGCAATTGACAGTGACAAAGTGTTAACCAGAGCATTAATTATTAACTTAAAAATATGCTACTGAAACCTGGGAAACATGAATTTCGAATGCTTCAAACCCGTTTGATCGACAGGGAACGGTGAAACCACCTAATAACTTAGATTTAATTACATTAAAGTAACTAGTCGGTTCCCGTCCTACGGACGGCGAATGATGGCAGCTGCATGAGCTAACAGCCATATGTCCCTTACAGTGATTTGACCGTGCGAGTTTGGAGGGGAAATTCGAAACTTTAATTTCTGTGAAAAAAAAAGCTTCCCACGCCCCCAACGGCCGTAACCCAATATTGCCGACAATATTCTTAAAACCTTTACTCATCATAAGCAACTCCATAGCGAAGGAATTTTGAAAAAATTCGAAACTTTGATTTTTGCGAAAAAAGGGCGTGGCCTCCCACACCCCTCAGGGTGACCCAATAATTCGGACAAAATTCTCAAAATTTTCATTCATCATGAGCAACTCGATGGCGAAGGAATTTTGAAAAAATTCGAAAGTTTAATTTTTGCGAAAAAAAGGGCGTGGCCTACCACGCCCCTCAGGGTGACCCAATAATTCGGACAAAATTCTCAAAATTTTCATTCATCATGAGCAACTCGATGGCGAAGGAATTTTGAAAAAATTCGAAAGTTCAATTTTTGCGGAAAAAAAGGGCGTGGTCTCCCACGCCTCTCAGGGTGACCCAATAATTCGGACAAAATTCTCAAAATTTTTATTCATCATAAGCAACTCGGTGAAGAGGGAATTTTGAAAAAATTCGGAACTTTGAATTTTGCGAAAAAAAGGGCGTGGCCCACCGTGACCCTCAGGGTGACCACAAAAATTTTTCTATATTTTTCTGATTCATTGTAACTATCTTGCAACACGATTAAGATATAATTTTGATGCTAACGTGAAAACGAATCGCCAGCCATAAATAAATAAATATATATATTAACAACACGCATTATATATAGTAAGATTAGTCAGCTGAGGCTGATTACAAATAGTAGCATTTTGCACACAAAGAACTACCATGAAATAACGGAAAACACACTTTTTGGAGTAAAAGTGCCATAGGCCATAACTCAAAAGGTATGTGAGCTTCCTAATCTGCGCCCACATAAGCTGCACCCACGCGGGTTGAAGAAGCACGAGGTGCTTTTCAAGCCTGCATATGTGTGCACTGCGCTTGCACTGTGTGTATGCGCGCAGCACTTCTGAGGAAGCACTCCGTGCAAAGCAAACAGAGCATGTGTTTAGCAAGCGCCGCACGCCGCCACGCAAGTCACACCAGGATATACTTCCCCTAACCAGGGGTGTCGCGAAACCAGGGTGCTGGTTAGGGTGCAATGTTGTACGATGTATGACCCGCTGATGCCAGCAGCGAAGCAGCTCTAGCTGGCGTCTTAGTCTTAGTAAAATGACCAAGGTTGGTTCAATCAACCAGGCCGGTGGCAGCCATGCAGAGCATGGAGACTTCCCTATACACTAGGCCAAGGGTGTGAACTCCTAGGTGGTTTTTAGGCCACCCGACTGCCAGGTTATATCCCGGGCTGAGAGCAGAACCTAGTCCTGGACCACACAGGTCTGGGATTCCACCAACGCCCCTGGGTTCAAATGGACTGCAAAGTAAGTCAAAGCTTGCCTGCAGGTTAGGTCAGCTTTCAGCCAAAGATGGCTATGTACCATCTCCCTTCGTCTAGTGGATCACAGGGTGGCCTGACCCAGCCAGACTGTGTAAATCATATTCCCATCGATTGGGATTTAACTGGGCTCAATGGGCAAAGCCCAGTTCCAGGATACTGCCTGGAACAGAAGGAAAGTACTGTTGTTATTGTTTTAAATGTTGTTATTGTTGCTGTTGTTTTTGTTATATTTGTTGTTGTTGCTGTTGCTGTTGTTTAGGGCAGAGCATGGGTCCTTTAACTATCCTTTGATGTTTCCTTTGATCAGCTTTTGCCTGATCGGCTCGGCTAAGCAAAGGTCTATAAAATGGTTAAATTATATTCTTGTGTTTGAGGGACAAGAGCTACATTACAAGTTACACACATAAAAATACTCGCAGCAATATATCATGAATTATAAAACCGTTATCAGTGAAATACCAACTATAAAAGGCTGCGTGTGATACACAAATTACATGCAAGTGATTCAGAATTAAAATAGACACATAAAATCTTTTAGGAATAAGACCGTGGTGTATTGTATTGTATTTTGTATTGTAGGTTCCCCAAACTCGGAAGTAAGGGGGACAGTACCCTTAAGGGCACTGCCAGCACTGGGGCCACGGGACACCACTTATAGCGACGGCAAGTTGCCACTGGTACCCACTGGGTGCTCTGGCTTTATTGGGAACAGCATTTCAGTGACATTGGCTTGGTGAACTTCACTGAGCAATGGGGGTCCGGGTGTTAGGCCAGACAAGCCGCCTTTACTGCTGCACACTACAGTTTGAGTCAACTATATTTCTGTCCAAAGCAAAGAAAAATAGATTTACTCTCCCTGTCCACATTGCCATGGGTCGGTCAAAAAGTCATAAAGGTAAGTGTAGTTTTGAAGGCGTGAGCTGGGTTGCCTTCGGTAGATAATTTAAGAAGTGGTACGGATTTCATTTTAAGTGGTAGATTATCTAAATGTCAGGACCCTCCTGCTCTCCTTCCATTATTGTCTTGAATCAATTGGGGTATCGTCGTCTTTTGTTATTATTACCTTGTAAAGGTGTGCTTCTACGTTTATTTGTTTTGTGAGATAATTCTAATATCCATTTACATAAACACATGTATGAATTATATATTTAATTCAAATAAATTCTATGTTTTTTGAGTGGTGAAATTTAAAATTTTGGCAGAGCTTCCGCAGGGCAAAGAAGCCCTACTTCAAACTGCTGGACAAAATTCCCCAATATCACTTGATTTTAGTGTGACAGATTGGGACCTCACTGGTAGATCTGGAGGATTTTTTAGTTCTCATCCGGCTAAAAGCACAAAGAACTATTGACTTTAAGAGGAAAGACTAATGGCTGATACAGCGCTAGTCTGTTAGGTTGCACATTGTTCTTATACTCCAAGAGCATAAGAAAGTTGGCAGCCTACTTGTTGCTTCTTAGTCTTAACGCACCATCGCTGTAGTATTAGCAAGCTAATCTACAGACTACGGCCTCGGGAGCAGCAACGAAGCTCCGTTCCAGGGAATCTCACCAATGTTCTGATTTAACGGTATGGTGCCCGAATCATCAGAACCTGGTGACCGTGGTGTTTCCACATAAAAGACGGCGCGCACTCAGTGCGCGCCACTGAGTGCACGCCATTCCCACCTTGGAGATTTAATAGTGGGAATGGCGCGCACTCAGTGGCGCGCACTCAGTGCGCGCTGTTTTTATCATGTGGAAACACCACGGAGATAAGCCATATAAAAACTTGTAGTATATGTTAATGTATAGAAATAATTGAATTAACAGTGATTTGAGAGTTGAATGGTTGGATTGATAATGTTTAGTTTGTTTTCAAATACTCTCAAGGAGCGGGCAGTCAGCCTGGTGGTTCTGAAATGTGTACCAGAATGTGTTGTCGTACGATGTATGACCCGCTGACGCCAGCCGCGGCGCTGATTCTCGAGAGGGTCTGTCAATGCCAGACAATAGAATGTGTGAATGACAATGCCTCTAGCTGGCGTCAGTGCGGTGTGGCTGTAGTAAAAAAGATGGGTGTGTAGTGGTTAGGTTCTGTTATGGGGGATTTATTGGTCGTGCTTCTGGAAGGCCTATTACCACTTAACATTTATCATTGGGCTTTAAGTTCTCAGGGTACTAACGTAACAAAATGGACTCAATATGGGGAGATTTAAGACGTATCAAAACTGCCGGTGCTGGACAATAATTTACTAAATAAATAAGGTTCAAGGTTAGCTTAAATTAAGATATTTTGCGGTAGAGAAACTATGGACTCTTAATCTTAAGGTGCTTAAGGTTCGGCCACGTGAACTTACACTTGAACGGGAAGAAAGCTGTCCTACGATTACCTGCATTGCCCTCACCCCTTTTCCTTTGTAGTTTTAAAGAAGCAATGAACAAAGAGAAGCAACCATATGAACACTAAGAAAGGTTTGAAAAGGGTTTTGAAAAGTCTTTTTCTTTTGGTGTCTTCATTTTGACAGTATAAAGAGTAAAGAACAAATAAAATAGAATTATAAGTACATTTAACATTAGCAATTGGATAAAAAGTCTGTTTGACAATAACGTAAAACTAAAATTATGTAATGCACCATTACGTAATTTAAACATCAATTATTCACTAAGAAGGGGTATTATACTATAATGAATAAGAATTAATTATGGACTAGGAATTATGAACTGGGATAGTTAATTACGGACTACCAGCCTTGTCATCCTTACTAAATTGGAATTAGGACTACTAGTGACAAATGTGCATAATTTTCATTACGCCTTAAAATAAGTGACAATGATAAAATAAAATGTGCTGAAAAGATAAAATGTGCGTAATTTACATTATGCCTTATAATGGTCACATCTTATTGGAACTTACAAATTAAATAACAGGACTTAAATAATATACTTTGTCACTGTCAATTGCCAGGTTTCACAACACTTTAATGAGACACACGAGCTGATTGTTAAATAGCAAAGTACTTTCAGAACATCATCAGTGCTACAATCATATTTGAGGCCCCCATTGCCTATCGAAATGTCAAAAGTTAGTGTGTTATCAGAAAAAACATATTATACTGTAAAGTCAATTAATAAGTTAATTTAAATTGAAATAAATGAAAAAAGACATTGAGCTACTAGATATACAAGTACCTATGAATACATAAACAGGGAGGGGGGGTTATCAATTAATTTAAAAAATGTGCCCTGAAAATGAAAATCGTTACAACAACTACCTATCAAAATTCAAAGCAATTAGTTAAACCTATTGGGTTGGACACATTTAAGCCATATGGTCTCAATGTATTGAATTTGTTAATGAAAAATTGTTCAGATTTAGTAATGTTCTCCTGCTCTACATGTCTTATAATAAAAAACTTATAAATTCTGTTGAATCCGGCCTTGGTCTGTATATTGTGCTCCATGGCATGTGCTGCTAAAGTGTTTTCGTCAGTAATCTCCCAGTGCTGCTGGTATTATTTAGTGTGTTTCTATGCTCACTAATTCTGGACCTTAGGGGCTGCACAGTTTTTCCTATGTATCCTTTTAGGCATTCAGTGCACTGGGCTCCATAGATAATGTTAAATGCATTACAATCACCACCAGCACAAGTGTATGATATGTTTTCTATTGTGAGGACCGATTCCTCAGACATTAAATTACAAGCTTCACAAGGTCGGCCCCGCTTGTTGCTATTGGGTGCTGTACATCTGGTGACCAAACCACGGCCAGGATTCAAACAGATGGAACGTTGGCTAAACAATAGGTCACGCAAGTTTGGAGCTCGTCGAGCCACAACTCCCATGATGGGTTCCCTCAGGTCCTTGAATAATGGCGATGAAACGAGAGAACTGTTGACCTTTGTTACAATTTTCCGCACATCGTCATAACCCGGACCAAATGTTGTGATCCAACCAACCCCAAACTTGCGATCGTCAAGAGGTTCAATCTTACATTTATATTCTACATTTCTTTCCATTTTAAGCACATCTGTGCTGACACTCTCAAGAAGCCAATTAGGATAGTCTGAGTCTCTGAAGAAAGTTATCATTTCCTTGATTCTGAATTCAAGTACTGAAAAGTCTTTAATAGTTCTCCTTAATCTGATAAATTGGCTATAGACAACTGATCGAAACACATGAGGAGGATGGGCACTGTTAAAATTAAGATAACGATGGGCATCAGTCTCTTTATAGTATATATCGGTGTCAAGCTCTGTTTCGAGAAATCTATATCTAACATCTAAAATTCAATAAATTCAGAGCTTTTCCTAACATTGAAAGTCAATCTCAAGTTGTACTCATTATCCAAAATTTTATAAATTTTACTGAACCATCTGAAAAATCAATGGGTCTACCCAGCCATCCACCAGTCCCATCATCTATGAATCTGAACATGAACAACAACTGCCTAGGCCATTTGGAGTAAATGACCTGCTTGAATGACCAATACACAGTGATGTTGGCAACATACACACACAGTTTACCTCCAGTGGCGACGCCGCCCGTTGAGTGGTGCCATCTGCCCTGATATAGCCCAACCGCAGAATCGAGTGACAGGTTGACACTGGTTATGAGCCAGTCAATGAGTTCTTGTGACCAATTAGGCCTGGTTACTGTAATGGCATCTCTTAGCGCTAGTTCTACATGATCTCTCTTCAGTGAGTCATATAGTGCTTCAATGTCCAAATTGAATAACAAAACATTTGGTGTTACTGTTCCTGACTTATCTAGGTTGTCGAGCTTCTGTAAAAACATTGTGGAGTCTTGCAAAAGGTCCGCACAATATTCTACTTGCAGGTCATTCAGGAAGTTAGTTGCAATGTATTTGTCAGCTCTGGATGTTGGGCTCCTACTGAGGTCAGTAACCAGCCTATAAGGTAGTTCTACTCCAGGTATCAACTCGTCTATCTCCAATTTGTGGACTTTTGGGTACACATTGAAGAAGGGGGTTCCGGGTTTGAATACGTCAAGGGTGCTGGGTTTTCCAGTCTGAGATGTAACCATGCTTTCAGTTATGCCCACTGTTTTTTGGCATGATCCAAGGGGATGATATTCATTTTGACAGCTGACACCCAATGATTTCTCAATGAACTCATTATTTTGGGCATAGGGTTGCTAGTTCCAATATCAGTGAAGATTTTGGGATCTGATAGTTTTCTCTTGATCATTTGGGAAACTATGTCTTTAGTAAGCAAGACCTTTGCTCCACCTTTATCTGCCTTCAACACTACTAAATCACCCTCCTTTGTGTTACTCTGTAGCCATTTATAACCAATCATCTCCTCCCTTGATAGATTACCTTTCTGCTTCTCTGGTCTTATTGTATCAGCCATATTGCTAATGCCTTCTAAGGCTGTTCTAACCAAAGGGTCATTGTGTTCGTTTGGTGGTATGCTACACACCCCTCTATACAGCAATTCAGTTGGCACTGTTAACTGTATACCATCCTCCTTTTCCTCTACTACCTCATTCAATGTTTCCTCTGCATTTGAGATCATCTTTTTTCTTTGGTTAGCTAGGCGTTCAAGTTTATTTCTGGCATTAGCTGCATCTAGTCTGAACTGAAATGGATTAAACTTTGGACTTATCACAAAACCCTCAACAGTTTAAGCCAATACTACCAAAGCTGCATCAGGCACATCCATCACATCAGGAGGTATCAGGTTGAACACTAAATTCTTTTCCTTTACTTGTGTTATCCTTCTTTCTAGTTTTTTCCTCCTTCTTCTATCACGTTTTTTACGATTTCTCAATTTCTTGATGTTGTGCTGTTTGTTTTTCTGGGCTACTCTCCGTGCTATGACCTCTTGACCTTTAGCAGGCCAATGTTTAAATTTTGTTTGTGAGCAATGGGCTAACCAATCCAGCTTCTTCTTCAGCGATTTTGCATGTTGATTGAGGTCTGACCAGTTTGGCTCTCGATACAAATGCCATTCCTCATGGGGAACTGAATCAAACTCAGATTCAAAACTACTTAGCCATTAGACCTGAAGCTATCATAAGAAAAGTAAATAATATGGGTCTCGGACTGAAATGCTATGAGCAAGGATTCCACCTTAGACGGGACATCCTTACAACCTGAATGAAGTGGGTTTCGCCTTAGACGACACGCCCACATCAACAGAAAACGTAACCAAAACAAGACCATCAAACACTACGAATTTTGCCGTGTTATGAACCAGGTCACGTGACACACGCTGCGCATTACTTTGTAACGCACCGATCACCACTCATATCATGGTGTTGTATTACTGCGTGCTTTTCCATGTCATCAAATTTAACACTTTGTGCGGTGCCCTGATAATGACATCAGCTGCAGTAGCCCGACAGAAACCTTGGAGCGCATGACGGAAGTGCACTTTGGCGACCTTGGGAACCATGTGGATAGCAATCCACAGGAAACAGCCAATGAAACTGAGCAGCTGTGGAGCCTCGATCACATATTCTCTGAGAATAGAGTGAAAAGGGCACTGCAGGAGTTCAGTCCTCTATCGGCGGCAGGTCCGGACGGGATACGGCCTATCATGCTTCAGAAGGGTTGGGGCAGTATTAGCGACGCTTTCATTAGCATTGCTAGAGCAAGCTACCAATTGGGGCACTCCCGAAACATGGAGGAACTCCAGTGGTATCTTTCTGCCAAAACCTGGGAAGGATGATTACCAGAATCCCAAGTCCTTCAGGACAATCACTTTGTCACCCGTCATCCTTAAGTGGATGGAGCGGGTGATACTGTGGCATATGGAAGCGGATCTCAAGATTTACGAGAGGCTCAGCAAGAAACAATTTGGTTTCAAGCGGGGCCACTCGACAACGTCGCTATCCACAAACTAGTCAGGAAAATCGAGATGACACTCCTTAACAAAGGAATGGCACTCGAACTTTCCTAGACATAGAAGGAGCGTTCGACAACGTGTCGTTTGACTCCATAGGCAATGCCCTATCCAAGAACTGCAAATCACAGGGTGTGAACAGATGGATCATGTCAATGATCCGCTGCCGGCACACCACAGTCGAATTGCAGGGAAAGGAGAAAGTCATAGCCATACTACGCGGGTGTCCCCAGGGGGGGATTCTATCCCCATTCCTATGGAACCTCGTCATAAACGACCTTCTAGAGTACACAAGGGATAAGATTCCATGCGACCTGCAAGGGTTCGCGGATGACATCTCCCTGGTCTCTGTGGTCACCACCCCCCAAAAACCAGCAGGTTGTAACATCCAAGGCTTTGATGCGGATACCTTGAGAGGTAACGAAAAAAAGTCTTAACAGTATCAACCAGTGGTGCAAATCACACGGGCTTACCTTGAGCCACGTGAAGACACACTGCGTCATGTTCACTAACAGGAGGAACTGGTCATTCACCAGGCCCTGAAAGTGGATGGCGTAGAGATAGAAAATGCGAACGACCACGAAATTCCTGGGTATCACTCTTGACTCGAAACTTTCGTGGAACGATCACATTGACCACGCATGCAAGAAGTCCAAAGCCTTGCTGATGCAGTGTAGGAAAGCGGTGGGACCCACCTGGGGCCTTAGTCCGACTACCATGCGCTGGGTCTCACGGTGATGGTCAGACCGATACTCACGTACGGATCGACCATCTGGATTACTGGCATGCAGAAACAACACAACCAGAAACTGCTTACGGGGGTACAGAGGTTGGCAAATGTTCTATTAACAGGGAGCCATGCCCTCGACACCCAACACAGCACTGGATGTGATCACGGGCATGCCCCCAATAACTTTGTGGATTAACGAAAAGTGCGCAGCGAGGGGAGGCCTTATACGGTTGAAGACCAATGGTCACTGGTGTCTTCCGCCGCCTGGGAAACCCTCGATCCGCATCGCTAGCCACATAGACACTAACGAAGCTCCTCAGGGCACTGCCCAGAGACGTAGCCTCCCTCGGAACACGATCCAATGCGCCAATTCTTAGTATTGACCAGCGGTTCACCGTGCGCTTCCCTCGAGGGGCAGTATGGAGGTGACCCCGGGAGGAAGGTAACTACGATGTGTGTGTTACACTGATGGATCTAGAATTAACGACCAATCAGGAGCAGGGTGGTGATACGCTGGGAGGGCCACATTTGGCCCACCTGAATCACAGTGAACCTTACCACCTGGGTAAACACAGTACAGTGTTCCAAGCGGAAGTCTTTGCAGTCGCAAAGACAGCCCGAAATCTTACAGGAACACGCACTGAAGGACAGCAAGATCTTGATAAACTGTGACAGTAAATCTGCTATCCATGCGATTAACAGCACGATTATCAAGAACAAGATGCCCTCAGGGCCAAAAACTCCCTCAACGCACTGGGCCAATCCAATGACGTAACACTCAGCTGGATACCGGCCCATAGTGGTTTTGAAGGAAAGCGAGTTGGCCGACCTTACGGCGAAAGCTGGGTTTAGGCCAATGAAAACAACAGCGCCACCAGTGTCTTATTTCCTATTCCGCGTAACGTCTGTTACGCGGCTCTTAGAGGAAGAGCGCTTGAGGTCTGGACCAGCTCCTTCAAGGCTGACCCTCCCAGAATGTTCGGCATTATGTGAGGGACAGATTGCTAAGGAGCTGCGCAGCATGGGTAGAAGGGACCTGAGAGTGGCCACTCAACTTCTGACTGGCCACGCAGCCCTAAACTACCACCTCAAGAAACTGAACCCCGCTGTGAATACAACTTGTCCACTCTGCTTGAGTGAAGAAGAGACGGTGTCACACTTCCTCGGAATGTGCCCTGCCCTGGGCAGTGTTAGGGGCGGAGTTTTTCGGGTACCTACTACTGCTCAGGGACCGACATCTTCGACAAGTTCAAGATAAACAGGATTGTTAGCTACGCTCATAGGACTGGGCGACTGGAACCTAGAAAAGCCGACAACGATCCTGCAGCAAACTAACCTTGGGATTCTCCTGGACTTGCAACAGGAAGATCCAGTTTACAGGGCACCACGGGTCCTGACCCGAGTTAGGACCCGACGGCACCCCGGATCACCAACACTGGGCAGGGAACTCTTCCGCAACCATGTTGGCCTCACCAAGATGCCCGGCATCTTGGTCCTCCTGGGAGGTACGGGACTCGTTCCCATCCACAGTAGCCCTAGCAACAGGGACCTTCCTGCGGGAGGTCCTGTGCTAGGGACTCTGTTTGGATCTCTCGTGGATCCATCCCCCGTTTAGTAGTAGTAGCCTGTAATGTTCCATGGCCCTATCTGCACACAATACTGCTCTCAGAAGCCTGGAGACAGAAGATATGATATTTGTAGGAGACCACAGGTCTCCCACACTCTCTTATCTGCAAGAACAAGTAAAGGCAGGCATTAGCTAAGGTACCATTGCTTGGGGTAGTCTTGATATAATATGAGTGTGACCTTGCGGTATCAAGTGACTTCTGGCCTTTCATTGGGACCTAGGGAGACCATGGGTATCCCACAGTGGCGTTGATCCTCGAAAGGGCCTGTCAACGTCAGACAAAATATTATAAAATACGGACGGATTGATCATTGAAGTTTAAAGGAGATGAGGCGAGGGGCCTTCCATAAATAACGTCCGCAACGAGGGGGAGGGGAGAATTTTGCTAAACACGTATATCCCTGTTTGCCGCCGCGCGCCTCCCCAGCACCCGTGGGGGAAGCGCGCCGCGCGGCGCGTACACACACCTATGCGGGCTTAGGAATGAGTTGCCAAACACATATACCCCTGTTATCGTCGCGTTCCCCTAACCAGGGGTTGGAGCAAGGCACGGCGCGCGCGTAAAACTAGGGATCTGGTTAAAGCAAATCGTCGCGCGGCGCGCTTCCTCAGAAGCGCGCGGCGCGTACACACCAATGCGGGCTTCCTTTTTAGAAAAGGAATTGCTAAACGCGTATATCCCTGTTATATTCGCGCGGCGCGTACACACACCTATGCGTTGCTAAACACGTATATCCCTGTGTGGCTCGCGCGGCGCGCTGCTCGTAGGGAAGCGCGCGGCGCGTACACACACCTATGCGGGCTTAGGAAACCTATGCGGGCTTAGGAAATAAAGGAAGGAGAATCTGGCAAATGCGGAAATTTGCAGACATAGTACCCTACCCTTGCAGGCCTTGCACACGCGGCACGACATTCCACATTTGGACGTCACTTTGGGCCTTCCGCTAAGTTTGCCCTAACCAAGACCCTGGTTTCGCGCACGGAGTGCGCGGCGCGGCAAGCGTTTCGCGACACCCCTGGTTAGGGGAACCGCTAGGTGTGATCAACCCCATGTCAGAGGAAATAGACAGGCAACGTCTCACGTCTGTCGAGGATGGCCCCTAACTGATACAAGAGAATTGTAATCAGAACCTTTCAAAAATCATGTGTTTGAGTTGTTGTTGCAATGGATCATGCTGATGATAATGTGGACTTGTGGGATAAGTGGATAAAGAGAAAACTAAAGATTTTGAGTTGTCCTAGTACCAAGGAGTTGACTGTTAACCACTGTGAATCAATTGGAAAGGATAAACTTGCTGCAATGCTTTGTCAAGCTTTTGTCCATATATCAGATATGCACCGTACTGTTCGAGGGTTGAGGAAGAGAATCATAATATGCAGGTAAAGCATGATGAGTCACTGAAGACTTCTCCTTCAGCCAAATCTCTGATGAGATGGTTGTGCTGCAAAGGAAGCTTATTGAGTCTCAGGAGAATGTGGTACAGCTTCAGAAGCAGTTGCTGGAGTCTAAAGATAAACAGTTGTGTGCAGTAACATCATGTGTGAAGTCATCTGTCCAGGAAACAGTCAAAGAGGAGTTCAAGAGCTACAGCTCTGTTGTGAAGTCAGGACTGCAGGAGCAGACATCAGTGACACCAGCCAGCATTGTGTCTGTTGTTAAGAAAGTTGTAGAGGAGGAGGACAGGAGCCGAAACATCATGGTATTTGGTCTGGCAGAGGAGGACAAGGAGGACCTCGATGAGAAGATATATAGCATCATGGAAGTAATTGGAGAAAAACCAAATATGGAGGTGTTTAGAGTGGGCAAGGCTAAGGACAGTAGACCACGCCCTGTCAAGGTTGCCTTGACCAGTTCCTTGATTGTTTCAAAGGTCATTGCTAAATCTCCCCTACTCAATGAGAAGGACAAGTATAAGAGTGTTTTCCTGTCTCCCGACAGGTCCCACGATCAGAGGCTTGCACACAGGAATCTTGTTGCAGAGTTGAAGAGGAAGAAGGCTGATGAGCCTAACAAGCGACATTTCATCAGAAGTGGAATTGTAAACAGTGTCGAGAAGACTGTGTGACAGAGTTAATGACAGTACGCCATCAACATACTGTCAAGTTTTGAATAGCAGACTGTTATGCATATGGATCTTTGTATATATGGGTGTTTTTTAACAACTTAGATGAACAATACTTATGTCTTATAGTTAAATATTTTGAGTACCTTGTTTAGGGTACATGCTAAAATGATAAAGTGTGATGAAAGAATTTTCTGACTAATTGAGTTGCTTTATGGCAAAATCTTTACATTACATTACATTACATCATGTGATTGTTGTCGTCAGCTGGAGTGAAGGATGGAGTGATGTTTCAATATGAGTGATTGAGTGGTGTCAAGGGAGGGTGAAGGGTGGCAGGTGGGTGGCAGCAGTGATGAGAAAATCAAAACATCAAACATAAAAATTATAAAAATACAAAAATTATAACAAGACAAGAAGTGGTGTCAGTAGTTGGAGAAGTGGATTCCTGAGTCTCTGGGTTTGAATATAGTGGCGATCCTAGGGAGAATAGGATTCCAGAGGGGACTGCATTTGGGGGTGCTGTCTGTCCAGTTCAAGTGTTCAGTGTAGGTTTCCTTGTTGAGATGGCAGCCTGTTCAGTGAGGTCTAGGTGGGAGCGGGAGGGGAAGGCTTTGAGGATGTGGATGTTTCCCAAACATAAAAATGGTGCTTAGTTTCTGGGTTAGATTGAAAGCTCTGTTTTTCACTGCAATCTTACTTAAACCAGAAGACTTCTCTACTCCTTGTTTCAGTGTAAATTTTTTAAACCCTGGCCCATGGCCAGTCAGTTATCAACCAAGCAGTCCATTCCAAAAAAAATGAAAAGAAGTGTCAGCATCTGGTTAGATGAGTGATCAATCACATCTTACATTTATTGTATGTTATATGTGTATGTTATAAGTGTTTGTTATTAACTGACAGTGCTTTTCTTCACTTTAACTTATTTAATTGATTTAAATTTTACCTATTTCTATTCATAATGCTAAGTGCACTGTCAAAGCTATTTTTGAAAATTTTGTTTTCGTGGCACAGCTGTGCATTGAAATAAGTTGATATGCCAAATAAATAAATAAATAAATAAATGAATCTAAATGGCAGAGCCAGCCTCTTGTTGTAGGCAAAAAGAACCATACTTGATTAATGTCAAATTCTCATGGGGATCATGTCAAAAAACCAACACTAATAAGTTAATATGTTAATAAATTAGATAAAAATAATAAGTTAAGAAAATAAAGTAAACAAATTAAGTTTAATAACTTAAGTATAATAATTTAAGACCCCCATTTCAGCATTTAGCAACATAACAGTCATCTCCATTACTTTTATTACAAATATCAACTACCATATTTCTGAAGCATTTCTTATCAGAAGATTCTGCTGAGAACAAGAATATGAGTTTATAATAGTGTTTGTCAATGTTTCCAAGACATTTGAACAACTTGTCTCTTTGGTTGCCATGAAACTTTGGGCAGGTAAATAACTTGTGTTCAGGGTCATCATTTCCAGAACTGCAATCAATACATATATCAGGTAAACTTTCAAATTTGGACCTGAAAGCCATGAATCGTGATCCTTGTCCATGTAAAAAGTCTATAGCATTTGTGTCATCAGTCCTGTGACTTTCTCTGAGGAACATAAAACCTTCCATCGAATTTCTTGTCTTGACCAGTTCCTTGAATTTAGCTGGGTCAGCAGCTATTGAAAGCTTCCCAAGGCTATCAGTATTATTCAGCAGTTGCAAGTCCCATTGCTTACACAGATAGTCTAACATGTCATTCTGAGTATAAATCAATGACTTGGGTTCCCTATCCAAAAGTGATATTGAATGGACTCGTCCATGATTAGAGCTTCCATTGTGGCTGTCCTGGTGTATGAGATATCTTTTCACAGCCGTGATTTGGGAATAGAAAGGATGGTCAGGTCTTCCTTCGAGCTGGAGGATGGTTGCTCTTACATCATCATCTTGAACAAGGCTTTTTAAAAGAAATTTTGTAGTCATTGTTTCAAAGGTCAAGTCAAGGGGTGCTATACCAAATAAGACATGAAGCAGTTGAGCAGGAGGATAGAATTGGGACCCACTTATTCTGAAGAGAACTTTATACATGAAATCTTTGAACAGCTGAATATTTCCTTTAAGCCAAATGGGAGAAGCATAAAGAAGTGTACTGAGCACTGATGTTTTGAACAGTAAGACCAATGAAGAACAATTTAATCCTCTTTTCCGAGTTGTATAGTCACTCAGATGGTGCCATTTAAACCAACAGGATTTAAGAACATATCTCGAGTGTTTTTCAAAGCTCAACTCTTCATCAATATAAATTCCCAGAACTTTGCTATGATTGACATACTGGATTTCTTGACCACTGATTATCAGTTTTGGAACCACAGTAGACTGGCTATCATGACTTTTTAATATCACTGCTTCTGTTTTGTCCTTGTTGCAATTAATCACTAACTGCCACTGGTAACACCATTGGTCCAATGCTCTGCAGACATGATATTGCATAACCTGATAACATCTGTATGTGGAGGGTGCATTAACCATACACTTCCATCATCTGCATATTTGAATATCGATGCTGAACTGTTATTGTGAGGCAAGATGTTTATATCCTTTAAGAGGTCTGCTACAAGATGATGAACAGGGGAGATAGCACTGACCCCCTGGGGAAGACCAAATTTGCCCACAAGCCTCTTTGGGCCCAAAAGCTGTTGATTCTTAAGAACACGACCTGTCTGATAAGAAGCTATGAATTAACCTTAAAAAACTTCCCTGATATCCCATGACTGTTAAGCTTGAAGGTCATTGATGATGTACTAACAGAGTCGAAAGCTTTCTCAAAGTCTAGGAAAAGCAGCATGGAACTCATTTTTCTTTTTTCTAGCTTCTGCAACTGAGGCTGTCATCTTATAGAGATATCTAGTAGTACTTCTATTAGGAAGAAATCCTTCCTGTGCTGAGTCAATTACATTATTATCTTGACAAAAGAGAATAAGTCTTTTGAGAGAACTCTTTCTAAGATTTTCCCAACATATGATGCTATTGTAAGAGGCCTAAAGGAACCTGGATCCAGATAAGTATCTTTGCCTGGTTTTCTAATGAATGAGACAATGGAAGAGTCCCATGCCCACTTTCCAGAATCCAAAACAAGATTGTACATTTTGGTGAGGAACTGTAACCTTTCAATAGGTAGATGTTTCAGCATAATTGATGGAAGCTGTCCATGTCCTTACACTTCCCTGCAGTTTGTTGAACTTTAATAGCTTCTGCTACCTCAGTGAGCCTTAGTTCTCTGTTAAGAAAGTTGTTATTAAACTTAGGATTACTAATTTCTTCATGTTCATCATGTTTATTGGACTTTACAGTATATGAATCATCCCATTCCCACTCTTGGAGTTCACTGATATCCCACCCTTGTTTTTGAAGTTGATTAACAGAGGTCTCAATGTGCTCATTCCATACATGATCAAATTTCTTGCCTTAAGGTGGGATCCTATGAAAATGTATCAAATAAGATTTGTTCCTTTTCCTGATCTTCATATGCTAGTCCAGAAACACTTTGAGATGTCCAATAAATGATTCTCCTTTAGGTTTAAACATCTTTTTGTAGCTGCTGCCAGAAAAAGGAGGCTTTCTTGTGTATTTAATCCTTCAAGTTTATCATGAATCCATGAGTTCTTTTCTGAAATTAGTGCTTTAAAATTATCTCTGCATTGGTCCTTCAGAGACTTGTTTATTGGGTCAGATCTTCTTATATTCCTTTGAGCTTTTGAAGTTCCTTTGATAGTGATGTAAGCTTCTCTGTCCAAAAAGGCTTTGAATGTTTGCATATGGTCTTTAAGGATATGTTTCTTGGAGCACTTGTTGACAACTGAAAGGAAATTTTCAAACATATCTTTCCCACATGTGAAATCTGTATTCAGAGTCTCATTGAACATATTCTTAGCATCCTCATGCCACCTATCCCAATCAGCCATGTCATAATCATAAACATGTTTTCTCTCTTCATCTTTGTAACACTCAGTAAAATATTCTGCAATACAGGAATATGTCCCTAAGTGGTGCTCACTGAAAAGATTATAACAGTGCTCAGTCCATGGGGCAGACATGAGATTACCAATGTCTCCAAAAGTCAAAGAAAGATCAATAACACTTCCTCCAGCTGAGTGTAGAACTTAGAAGTTGTTTAAATGATACTACTTGCTGGAGCTGTATGTATTATAATGTCCTCAGAATTTTTCTACTTGCTGAGTGTAGTAAATGTTCTCACTTTTTCAACAAATTCACTGAGACTTTACTATTGTTGATAGAATCTCCCATGAAACATTTCTAGCATTGAAATCTCCTAGAACTAACATGTTTCTAATCTTGTTTTCTTACACCACAACCATGCTTTCTGAAGATGAGTCAACAGGTCTTTCAATGACTTGCTTGAATTAATTTCAGGTCTACAGTAGCAAGAACTCACAACAAGTGATATACTTCCAATTGATACAACTGCAAATATTGCATCAATAGAAGGATCCATGCCAAATCACAGGCAAACTACCTATACAGGTAAAACAAAAATCCCATGCAGTAGGTACTAGTCAGTAGACCAATACCACTCTGTAAGCTTAAATTTGAGAAGTAAATTAAGTCACTAAAATACTGAAGACCTCGTAGCTTAACCAGGTGGTTGAGATAGAATGTGCCTATTTTCGATTTATAATCACATTTTACTCAGAATCTAAACTTACTGCCATTATCATTTCAAAGGGATGTTTGTACACCCTGTCAGGTAGTTGGTATTCTTGAGGCATTTTGTTTATTGATGTTGTTACCAAAGTCTATCCATAAGTATCTGCAGACTTCATAAAACCTAGTAAGAAATGTTGAGTTTTATTTTGATAATTTCCAAAAATTAATATTTCATGTTATTAATGTTAACAAATCTATGCTTAAGTCAAAGAAATGAAAGTCAAATAAGGTTAAATCTCTTGAAGTCTTTTTAATTAAATTATTTCAAAGAATGTCTAAAAATTGAAATGGTTAAAGTATGGGCCATAGGGCATAAGATCCACTCACTTCAACTAATTTTTGAATTAAATTAATGTATTTGAATTAAAAAGAAATATTTCTTCAAGATGTCAATCTGCAAGACTTTTCTCCAACTCTGTACTTGAACACCAACATGATCCCATTAGGTAATGCAATGTTGAGAGCAGCAGGATCTAAGTGAGTCACACCAAAATGAGTGGTGTGCAGGCATCTTCAGTCCAATACCTACCTCAGCTTTTGGGGTGTTTAAATTGCGAGAGTTTTTTATGAGGTAGGCCCCCAGCAGTCACCCCCTGGTACCAGGGTATAGCACCGTCAAGTGCAGTGACCAGGGGCGGCTCGTATGGGTGTATGGGTGTTGAGATACACCCAAAGCAGATAAGAAGAAAATAAGAAAGAAAAAATCAAAAAACAAAAATCCATTTTTTCTTTCTTCCATAGTAGTCAAGCGCTGGGCGCACACTCCAATGGAGAATACCAAATCATTAAAAAAGCCGCTGCATTAAATTCGATTTATTCTTGCTCGAAAATCGAGCGCTATTATATGGGTAACGCGCACACCCAAAATCAGGGATTTTACGTGTAAGTTGCAATGATCTCTTAGCGGCTCGTCAAATCTGGGTGCGTAGTGTAATTTTACAATAGATGGTGCGAGCGTACACCCATGGTTTGGCGGGAAACTTTGGAGGAAAATTCTGGTAGAACTCTGCGATTAGCGCCATTTCTCTTGCGTCTGCTTGAATTACGTCACTCTTTTCTTTGTAGGCCTTTAACTATCGGCATATGAACGTTATTTTTTAAAACTTAAAGATTGAATTCTGGAACTATATTTCCGTATTTACTTAATTTGAACACGAAATTGAAGTAAGTTTTCTGAGGATACAACGATGAAACTTTCGCAAAATTAGTTGATTTAAAGTCGATCGGCATGTAAATCTTCAGATCATGCATTTCATTATCATTTTCGATTTTGTTTGTCAATCTTCATCACACCTCAACCTTCATCATCACATCTTCATAAAGACCATACAAGATCAGTACAAAACCACTTTGCAGCACGTGAGTACATAATATTGTTGATATTTATTCAGGTCCGTCAATTTCGAAATATGATTTACAGTACAGTGTGATAAAATGTCGATGTGATATCCTTAAAATCGAGATTTTAGCGTCGAAAAATTCGCTCATTTTTGGATAAATTTGACAATTTTAGGCCATTTTCATTGCACAATTGAAGAAGAAAATCGTCGGGTCCGCCTACGGCGTAGGCCTCCGGCAGTTGGGGGGCCCGCCCCCCAAACCCCCTGAGTCCCTCGAGCCTCGGTACCCAAGCCCCCATTCCAGCAACCCCCACGAGCCGCCCCTGGCAGTGACCACCTGCCTGAATGAAACTGAAACTTGCTCTTTGGTCTTTGTTTGTACTCCAAGCATCAAGAAATTAAGCAAAACACTTAGTGAAGAGAAGTAGAGGACCGGTGGATGGATGTGAGAATAAATCTACCTTACGAGACATATTTAAAAGGTACGAAATTCGGGGATTTTACGAAAAAATCCCCATATTTTCGTTCCCCCAAAATTTCGATCCCCAAAATTATTTCCCCCAAATTAGTTAATTGCGGGTTCGTGATTTGACTAACAGTGCATAAAATATGGAATTCCCATACAAATTTCAATAAGTATATCAGTGCAGAAGAGTTAAAAATATCTTAAATGCAGTAATTCCTAATAAAACCTCCTACACTCGACTCGATAAAAGGGATCTTGTACTGAAATTCTACTACTTCGATCACCTCAGTAATATTGGCCTTTCTGGTTCTGATTTATTCCCAAAGTTACCTTATTTTTTCGAATTTGGTAGCGAAAATCCCCTGATTTAATTTGCACGAAATTTGGGGATTTTGAAAAAAATCCCCATTTTCGAACCCCAAAATTGATCCCCGGAATTGTCCCATGTTATTTTGTCAGAACCATCTTGCCCCATGACATTTTCATGCACAATGCACATAGTAACGTTGTAAAGTGAAAAGGAACCATGGTCAAATCAACCAAAGATGCTCTGGTGAAACTTCTACAGCTTTTTATATTTTGCAAGTACATAATACTGATTTAATAGTATTATCATACAATACAATTGGACATTGTCTTTTACTAATGTGACCTGCCTTGGTACTCAGTAACCTGTATATTTGCTCATCAAATCGTACCCACTGGGTGTACCAAAAGCCTTGTCCCCTTTTTTGTGATTTTTGCAAAAGTACAGCAGATATTTCCATTCAGTAAAAACATTCTTTAAATGTAACCAAAGAATATTCGATTCTGAGATTAATAGGTTGCTCCAGTCACAAAAATCATAAAAAATAGTGTTTTTCAAAATTTAAAAGTCCATTTTTCACTTGTAAATAAGGCCTTAATCAAAAATTGGATCAATCCTAAGTTTGATTTTTATGCCCTAGAACACAACTACCAAGTTTCAAGGGTTTTCTCCAAAATTTGAAAGAAATGTAGAAGCCTTGCTCTAACCAGATCCCTAGCGCGCCGCACGATGCTAAACACGTATATTTAGCAAGAAAAATTGTTTTATATCTATGCGGGCTTAGGAACTGGTTATGGGAAGTGAAGCCCAAATTACGTTTAGATAAATTCAAAAACTTTAAAGCTAAACCCGCATAGTATTCATGTTTTCGTTGCGCGCCGCGCGCTTCCCTAATGTTCTGAGGAAGCTCGCGATGATAACAGGGGTACACGTGTTTAGCAGTAAAAAAATTGTTTTATATCTTTCTTGAATGCTTTAACCTGCACAATTTCATTTAACCAGATGGTTACGTGCTTTGAGGAGTGAAACGACGGCGCGCGCAAAAGAGGGCTCTGGTTAGAGCAATGCACAATAAATCCATAAACGTGTTTAGCAAAACCAGATCCTTCTCCTAACCGTGCGCGAAATTAAACCAGGGGCGCTGGTTACGCGCGTCGCAGAATACCAGATCCCTAGGTGCGTACGCGCGCCGCGCTACTCATGCTCCAAACCAGGCGACGCACCTGGCAGACAGGGAAATACGGTTTAAGAAAGCTTTAAATATGTAAAGCATTAAAATATGCTGGCTTGAGATAACAGGGGTATCGTATACGTGTTTAACAATAAGAACCCGCATAAGTGTGTGCACGTGCCGCGCGCATCGCACAACGTAAACAGGGATATACGTGTTTAGCAAACTTATGTGGGCTATAAAAAAAAGTTTTAAATATGCAAAGCATTAAAATATCAGAGCCGTTTATATGGGAGAACAGTCGTGCTTTGTAAAACATTTTAAAAAAATAAAAAATTTAAAAAATAAATTTATTTCTCATGCTTATACCCATCTTATTTCCTCAACTAATTCAGGGTCATTATTATATTATTTGATTCTTCATTTTTTTCATTTTCAGGTGGATGACTTGAATTTCTCAGCTTTTTATAAATTTCATTAACTAAAAAAATATTGTTGGTATATGCATTAAAATATCACTTTTTATACCTCAGAAACCCTACATTTAATTTGGTGATAAGCATTATCCTAAGTCAGACAATATAATTTTGTAGTCATGGTGCAACATCCACATTTGGACAGCCATTATTCAGTCAGTAAAAGATGGGCAACATCTTTCGAATGGTGTTGTCAGTAAGAGACTCTTAAAGTAGAAGTATTAGACTGATGAATCCTGTGCACCACAGTTCATGTTAATATGGTCCATATTATTCTCACAAGGGTCTGTCAACAGCCAACAAATAT
The DNA here is from genome assembly GCA_011033025.1 of Beroe forskalii. Taxonomy (NCBI): domain Eukaryota; kingdom Metazoa; phylum Ctenophora; class Nuda; order Beroida; family Beroidae; genus Beroe; species Beroe forskalii. The sequence continues at coordinate 29,587 of WFMF01000464.1, forward strand.
AAGTTATGTGGCTTGACTGCAAAGATGACTATATTTGTTCTACAAATATTATTTATTATTTTTGAATATTTCCTTATAGTGTTTTAAAGAGTTTTAAACTTTACACCACTACTTTATACAATCAAATTTAAGGATGTGTTGAGGCTGCTCCTCGGAGATCCTAAAGATGATTCATAGCTTTTCATAAAGTCAATCTTAAAGTTATGATTCGAAACTGTCAGTTGATATTGTGGAGTTAGTTATTTGGCTTGAATCATAATTGTTACTTTCAATGAAAGACAGCAGTTTTATTAAATATGTATCCTTATGGTGACACATTGACTTATATATGACCAATATGACCCTGGAGTAGCTGACATTTTTTTAGTCCCAGAAGCTGAGATATGGCAAATAAATTGGTTTTTGTTGATAACTCGGGCATTTTTTGAGGTAGACATTTCAAATTCTTGGTGCAAAATTGTATCGTACATACATATGACATCCCAATGTTTCATTAAGTTACTCCAAACACAACCAAAGTTACAGTGCATTACTTTTGTATTATTTTTGGCCCACCCAGTAGATGAGTCTCTCCAAGATGAGTGGTGTACAGGAATCATCAGTCTACTTCCTGCTACAGCTTTAAGGATGTTTAACTTGTGATAGCTTTTTATGAGGTAACTCCACATTATTTTTAGTTTGAAATTAAAGCTGTATATTCATTGAATCGATGAATTAAGTAGAAGTAATTAATTAATTAATTATTGAATCAATAAATCATTTCATTCGTATCATTATTATTTAATTCTTAAGTCATTTTTCTTCATGTTGTGCCCTTACTTTTGCTACTTTCTATAAACAATGATAAAAAAGTTTCCTAATAAAAAAGTTTTTGTATTTGACATTGTCACAATCCTGTTCAAATCAAAAAGAAATCACAATCCAATTTTTGTAGGGCACCATGTTACCAGATTCAGAGCGCTCTGACCAAGAAGAACAGATTATTACAGATGATTCTAACAGTTGGTTCTGGAAACCACATACTGTCACAGGCCTTGGAATTTTCCTATTGGCCCTTGCCTACTTTGCTCTATTTGAGACCAGCAGTGATGATACAGCCCTCAACATCAAGCGAGGGCTAATATTTGTTGGCATCTCCTTTCTTTTTATTGCCATGGTGCATACCAAGAATGGCCCCTTCATCAGACCTCACCCTATGTTCTGGAGATTAGTCCTAGCTATGTCAATGCTGTATGAGTTGGTCCTCATATTTGTACTTTTCCAAGCCAAAGATGATCTGAGGAAGTTCCTCACATTCATAGACCCTGAACTTGGCACTCCCTTAGAAGAAATAGATTACAGTTCAAACTGTCTCCTCTATGACCCTGATGTCCCTGAAGACCCTTATCACAACATCTGGGACAAGATGGACTGGTTTGTGATATTCCATCTCACTGGATGGTGGGCTAAAGCCCTTGTCTTCAGGGACTACTGGATGAGTTTTGTCCTCAGTATATCCTTTGAAATACTTGAGTACTCACTTGAACACCAACTCCCTAATTTTGCTGAGTGTTGGTGGGACCACTGGATCTTAGATGCCGTGATCTGCAATGGTCTGGGTATCTGGTTGGGTATCAAGACTCTAGAGTTTCTTGAGGGTAAAACCTATGATTGGCGGGAGCTGTGGTCCATCCCAGGTAACCGGGGTAAATTCCAGCGGATTCTGAGCCAATTTACCCCTCATAGCTGGATAAAATATGATTGGGGCTATACTGAAGATGTCAAGAGATGGTTCACAGTGATATTTATCTGTGCTGTGGTGATGGTATTTGAGTTGAATGCATTTTACCTGAAAGCAATCCTATGGATTCCTCCTCCACACCCTGTCAACTACACCCGTGTCCTCATCATTCTCTTCATGGGGATTGTATCCATGAGAGAAATGTATGAGTACATGTCCAATCCAGCATGCAAACGCTTTGGACAGCAGTCCTGGGTAGTGACAGCTATCCTTGTTACAGAAATAATGATTGTTTGGAAGTTTGGGTATGACATCCTCACCATTCCCTTCCCACCCCATGTAATTGGGTTCTGGGTCACCTTCATTGTGGTGGTTCTATCCTGGTCATTCTGGAACTTCACCTACAAGCTGCCTAGGAGAAGAAGAACACTGTCAGGGAGAGAGTTGAGTGACTGTGTGGAAGAAGATGAGGATGTGGGAGAGAGTAAGAAGTTAGAGTAGAATCAGCTGTGGTGAGAGTAAGATTGTATCAGTGAAAAGTTCTTGGAATTGCTCCAATGCATAATCAGAGGGTAGGAGGGACTATTGTAGCTTTATAGAGAGCACAAGGGTATGGGACATGATTCAGAGTAGCCAGTTTGAAAGGTGTTTCTCTGGGAATGTGCCAGCTCAAACTTCAAAATTGGACAGGGAACAAGAATATAAAGCATGATGCCATGATATGCTTAAAAGTTAGGTCAGTGACTATGAAAAGAGCACATAAATACAGAACATCTACTCAAAGTCTCCTGATTATGATATGAAGAGAGCTGAGGCACTACTTAACTTCCACACTACCAATCGGTTTGGAAAATTTACTTCCATGCAGTGTGTTCATTTTGAATGAGTGTCACCCTTATAATTTAATGTGAATCATGTGCTAGTGCAATAGTGCAGACTCCACTATAGGCTCTTATAAGCCAGTGGCAGCGACTTTTTTCAAGCAAAAACTGAAAGAGATTTTGATTGATATTATTAACTCATTCTTTGGAATGGTTAAATCAGAAGCATGAAACCCTGAAAATTTTTATAAAAACTTCTATAATAATTTATTAATTCCTGGTCCTCTCACACTACAGACTAATTAACAGATACAAAATATTTGAACAAAAAATGGCCGATAAGTGATGGATTGCTCTCTGTCGTGTTTCTGGCTCATCTGTTAAACTTATAATAACATACTTACCACCCGAAAAGAACAAATGAAATTTGTCCAAATAATTAGTTGTGACCCGTTAGTTGCACATCTTACCATGATAGTGGATGTGACAAATTGAGATGATTCAAAAGGAAGTCTATTGAAACTCCATCCAAATAGGGTCCTATATGGGATCTCTGTTGTTTTTATTAACCAGGCCCTCAGCAGAAGCTAATTGATTTATTTGGTAACTGTAGATCTGCAGCTATGATGATTCCTCCCTACTCCTCAATTTTATAACACTATAATTATTTTTTAACTCAGTAACCGTGGAGATGATTTCTGATTTGATATTCTTATATTTTATATTTGTTAATTGTGAGATTGTGGTACAAATAATGAAATATTTGTTTTGTTAAAAAAAGAATTGTTTCATTGCAATGGCTATTTTTATTAAATCAATAGCTTGAACATTGAGTTTCACAAGTGCACAACTTTTAAAGTTTAGACTTTGTTAAGTTAGAAAATTCAATATAAGATATGTAGCACACAACTCTATGAAGATTGTGCTACCCTCTAAATTGATCTTTACCTGTTGTGACACTAAGTACCTTAGGAGGTGTATTTATGTGGAGTAAAATTTTGGTGTTTACAAATTTGCTAGGGTGCAGTCAATTTGGGGATCTTTCTCAAGGCATTACTCTAGTTAACGTCATTTCAAACTGTCATGGACGATGGTGTGAAATAATGGGGATTTTTTTTCTCCAAATTACAACCTCCATGAATACACCTCCTTTAAAGGTATATAATTAATAATAGATCTAAATTGTAATTTTCATTTCCTAGGGAGCTAGTGATTCTTGAAGGAGTATATTTGAATGGCTAAAACATGTATATCACTACCCCAAATATTTACACTGGAATCTCTCAAGTTTTCAAGTGCTAATAATGTTCTTGATCATGTAATCAATTTGTTGTGGGAGGGCTGCAAGACTAAAGGTGTATTGAAATATGATGTTTCATGTGCACAGAATAAAATTGTGAAGGGAAAGTATGATTTTATTGTTAATTGGAATGAACACAGACATTTTACTAAAAGACCTGCTCCTAAAATCAACTCTTGTAATCATCAATTTGAAGAATCATGTTTCAATTTCAATAAACTAGATGACAAAGAGGTATGCTCTGCATTCTGCTATCTTCTGTGAATAAGAATATTTCAATTGTTATAAGTTGAATCCTTGTCAGCTGTCAGTAGTAGAAAAAGTTTCAAGCATCTCATCGTAACTTTGAAAAAGGACCCACTTTGTTGTGACGTAATTTGTGAAATCAAATAACAACTTTCAGATTCTTTGTAAAGTCGATATTGATGAGAACATTGAAAGTACATACATCTCAATGATGAAAGATGCTAATTTAAGATCAATAGTTGCTGTTAACTATTGTCCTTTGTCTGAACCACATGTACTAATAGTTCCATCTCCATCATCATGCCTTAATCAGGTGAGACTTCAGTTATTATTTACTGATAATTATAGAAGTACTAGCAGCTTTTCTTACATGTTTCACAATTGAATCAGTATGTTTTTGATGACTCTGTTTTGACTCTTGCAACCTACTGATGTCACGAAAACACACCTCAGTTGACATTGCTAGCACACCCACTGACTGGTGATCAGAGTTTAATCTTTTTTATATGTTAAATCTTTTAAATAAAAAATCAATTTGCAATACTGTACTTAATGATGACATGTTTGTCATATATTAAGTACAAAATTCAGAAATGATAAATGCCAACTGTCGAATCTTATTTCAGAGGCTGACACTTGAAGTACTTCAACTTGCTTTGTCATTCATTGCTGCATCTGGCAATCCTGACATGAGAATAGTGTTCAATTCTTTATGCTCTTATGCCAGTGTCAATCATCTCCATCTCCATGCTTACAAGTACGTGCTAGATTACTGAAAGTCAAGCTAATTATAGTTCCCACCCAATTGTCTTTTTCGTTTTACAAAAAGGCATTAAGATAGGGTTTAGAATGACCGTACTCCATAGTTTCTGAGAATTGTATATAGTACTATAATACTACCTTTATCTGAAGTATATTATTAACAAATTTTTACTTATCCCCATTAGAGTAGAGGGGACATTACCAATGGAAAGCTCAGCTGTGAAGCATATTGCTAAGTCTTGTTTCATCTTGACTGACTACCCTGTCTCTGGATTTGTATTTGAGTTGCAAACAGATACAGTCCAACTTGCTGAGGTCAGTGATTGTACTAATGAAATGAAATACTGCTAGCTTGCTGCAGCTGATTCCTCGCAATCATGATCAAAAATCAAAATCCATTGTATTTATATTTTTATTGATTTTTCGTGTATGTTTTTACTTTTTGAATCTTATATTGCTGAAGAAAAACGTTGAATTATTCCTGATTAATCTCCTAAAGTAGAATTATTAAAAGCAAGTTTTCTCAATCCTCAGGATGTCTGGGCACTGATCGAGATTTTGCAGTGCGATGATATTCCGCACAACATGTTCATCACATTTGGGGACCCATGTCTTAAAAACTCTGAAATAGTAGACCCTGCATATGTGCCGGATCCAACCATAAGGGTGTGTGTTTGGCCTGTTATCTCTCAGCAGCAAGTAAGTTAAAGATATTTTGACACTTGACTTATATGTGCTATTGACTTATATGTAGTATTGGAGTTCAATACAAGAAGGGTATCGACACATTGCTCAACCTTTTATTACTTCAGTTTGAGATCAATAACCCCACGGCGGTTTTCCGACCTGCATCCTGTGAGCTGGGAGGTCATATTCTCCTGCACGACATCAAACACTTCGAAACGATCACAGAGGAAGAAATCGTTAACAACCTCAAGTCCAGGACTGTGGAACCCCATGTTTTTAATGGCTTAGTTTCAAGGGTCAGGAATAAATTGGGATGAAATTGTCCCAAGTTGTCTAAATCTGCTTTAGATATTATATATAGGCTCGAAAAGACAAAATGTAAAGACTATGATATTCCTATCTTTATAGATTTATAGGTTTTAATGACTTACTGTAAGTGTGGCCTATGGGAAACCGCTGTTCATACATATTATATTTGACATTTATAATTTAATTTTGACATGTTACATATTAGTAGTCACTAGTTTTCGCCCTTGTCAAACACATTATTTTATGCTCATATTTAGGTATTTGTAATTTTGATCTTTTATGGTAATTGCACTGAAATATTTTTCATCAAAACTGAAGTATTGTGATAATTCGGATATTTCTTTTATCGTGGTTTTTAATTCTTCTTTGCTGTTAATTTAACTGTGCGTGTCATGCACCCATATATGTAGTTTTACTTGACTTAATTTAAATGTTTCTGATCAAGCTGAATTGCAGTTAAAATCATAATTTTCAATTGATAATGACGAAACTTGTTATTTGGGTAATTTCAGATGAGAAGTCAACGCTCACCTATAATTCAAGGATATAATAGGTCCGTCATATAGAAGGAAGAAATTCTTTTTTGAAGGCATTCCAACATACCACCTAATATCCACAATTCGCATAGGATGTTAGAGTTATTCTCCATTTTCACGAAGGGAGGGATGGTGCTGTTCTGCTTCCAGGGAGCCTGTACCCAGCTCATGATGTCCACACAGGCCGTCAATGAGTCCATCAAACACATCCTCATCCAGGTAAAAACCATAAAGAATCCTGTTACAGTACTTGGATAATCAAGTTGCTTACAGTAGTGACAAAAATTGATTTCGACGATCGATGAAGTGTGTTAATTGTTGAATGTGACGTTTGAATCGCAAATTGATGTATTAATATCCAGGGAAGCTCCAGCAATCAGCACCACCACAAGAACCTGACTGTCCAGCTGAAACTGGACAACGAGTTCGAGCTGGTCTTTGCAGTGGTGGTTCAGAAGATGCTTCAGCTCTCCTACTTAGATAAGGTTTCAAACTGATCACAGGTATTTGGAGATGTGTAAAAACCTAGATTCAAATAAGAAATAAGACCTTGAATACCAGTACTTGCCTTATACTTACTGATTGTGGTATGAGAGGGATTGTGCGGAGAGATATGTCGTATATGTCTATCATCCCAGATAAGCTGCTGGACACGATCCACCTGGAGTTCAGAGACAAGTACAAGAACGAGCTGAGCGAGGGCGGGAACTTCTGGCTCAACCTACACTGCGACTTCCAGACAGATTTCTCTGGGTTACGGGGGCTTGTCGTACTCCTACGTGCGCGGCTTTTTTCGTGGGCGACGTAATCGTGAGCAGCTCACTGCCTGCAATTAACAGCCAGTGAGCCGCGCATCTTTTAAAGTATATTCATGACATTGTACTCATAGCTTCCGAACTGCCCTCTTTTTGAGAGGGCGCCCTCTCATGCCCTCTTTTTGCCCTCCTTTTTGGGTCTTGCCCTCCGAGCCCTCCTTTTTGCCCTCTTTAAGGCCCAATATGCCCTCCTTTTTGACCCTTCCCAAAATACACTTATGATTCACGGCCTAAAATAGGTGTTTTTGGGAGGTTTCAAAAAAAAAAAAGAAAAAAAAAAAAAAGGTCGACCATACATTTCGGGAATACACCTTAGAAATTAGAAGCACTATCTCGGATTGATTTTGTAAATACACTTTTACTGAATTCACCACCTAAAATGCAGCTTTAGTTCCTGAAATACACCCATGATTTTGAAAATACACCTGATAAGCACTATCTCGGATTGATTTTGCAAATACACTTTTACTGAATTCACCAAAAATACACCTTTGTTTCCTGAAATTCGCCCATGATTTTGAAAATACACCTAATAAGCCCTATCTCGGATTGATTTTGTAAAGACCCTTTTACTGAATTCACCTAAAATACACCTTTAGTTCCTGAAATACACCCATGATTTTGAAAATACACCTAATAAGCACTATCTCGGATTGATTTTTAAAAAATCATAGCTTTAAAAAAAAAAAAAAAAAAGCTATGATTGCACTCACTATCAAATTTTATAAGAAATATTTCGTGCAACCTCTACCCACTTGACCCCCTATCAGACAATCACTTCATATCTCTATGGTCAATCTTTTGTACCAATCCATGCTTCTGTGCCACAAAGAGAGCGTAGCCTATCCGGTCAAGGAGTATTGTCAAGATCTGGATGCTTGACAACAGTCTTCAGAGTGATGGCAAGGTCATGTTTCTTGACTTCAGTGATCAGTCTTAAATAAGATGAATCACATCGCTTTTATTGGTGTCCATTATACAAAAACCCTTACCTATATTACCTAAGTACCTAATCGGGCCCATATTGGTTTACACCCTTGCCCTAAAAGATAAATAAGCTATCGTACTGGCGTGAATAATTGGATGTTTGGATCAGTCTAAATGGTTCATTGTGTCTCGCACAATATTAGTAAGTATTCGTTTTGAGATAAGCTGGAAAAACCTGTTCAGCAGGTTTTCAGAATGAAATAAAATTACTCAGGATGAGTAACATGAAGCCAGTTATCAGATTTTAAGCAAGAAAAACCTGTTCTGCAGGTTTTTGATAAGAAGGTAACTTGAAACCAGCTATCTAATGAATGACTGCCCAAACAGTTCTGGCAATAACTGAAACCAGTTTAGCTGGACATGATGAGTCACGTTTTTGGGTAATTCATTATTAAGGACTCGAGGAGCAATTTTTCCAAAAAAAATAGATAATTAGGGCCATAATTATTATGTATTTTATGCCTCGATATCTCTGATGTTATCATCGGTGTCCAAAAAATTCAGATGTGACCTTGGCCTGATCGGGTCTATACTCGATGCTGGTTAAGCTAATCGTGACATGACGCCTTACCTTCCATATGCCGTCTAGCATTTCCTTAGAGAATGTCTGGACCGCTGTATACAATTAGTTTAGAACATTCCTGGAAGCGAAGTAAACGTAAGGCTAAGTGGTTTCGTTGCTGTGGATTCAGGGTAGTGCCGGAATGCCCTATCGCCTAAGTCACGACACCATTTACCCTCACTTTAACCTCATTTCTTGTAAAGCTCTTAGCTCGCAGTATGTGTATGTAAACTGCCCCTATGGAAAGTTTCATGTAGACTATACAAGTAATGTGCTAAGAGCTGAATCTACATGACGTTGGTGAAAGCTGCACTACTGTGGCTTTTGAATAATTGGAACACTACAAGAGCATGGAAAACTTTTAAATTGTGGCTCACCGTGAACTAATGAACTATTCTAGAATAATCTACATGCAAGAATTTGCGCCAGATGAGAGTGAACGGTGGGTATCAGAAATAATCAGTAAATTGTGCTCTCGCTTTATTTCCCTCCCCGATTAACTATTAAATCTCTAAACGAAAAGATCACGAGGAATAGCAGCTCTTTATCCAAACAGATTTCGCTGACACGCTGGCACGGATTGAGAACGAGCACAGGGTTCAGAAAGCGGCACCCCGAGCAATGAAGCAGTTCACTCAGTCAAAGAAGTTTGAGAAGACTGCAACCGCAAACAAGGCCATGTTCGAACAGGTACAGTCTTTCAGTGGCATGTCGCATTGATGGGAATATCATTGTATTTTACTGCCCATTAAAACTTCTAAAACAACTGATTAATTGTAACGAATTGCCGGTAATTTATCAAACTGAACTATGTATAAACTATATAGTCCTGCTTGTTCATTTTTCAAGCATCTACAATACCTTCTCCAGGATAAGAGTGTAGCGAGTACAGCAGCTCGTCTAGCAACAGCAGTAATAGGAGGAGGAGAAACCGCCCCTCCACCCCTGCTGAAAAGTCAGAGATAGAGCTGGCCAGGGAGAACATGAAGAAGAAACTGGGAAAGAAGGGAAAGAAGAAGGAGGCGGCCAAAAAGGAACCGGAGGTGAGAGGAAAAGCTTAACGTTTTCCTCTGTTGCAATCATAAGAAACCTTTGTCTTCACTCAATACTCATATCAGTGTCAACGGGTTTCGGATTTAACACGTCGTGGTGATTGAAAGTAATACCCTTTGCTAGATCTAAATGCATTTACTATTTCTATTGAACTCTTGTCGCCAGCATCATCTAAAACTATAAACCCCATCACACCTGCAGACCGCGAGTAAGGAAGCTAAGAAGAAAGGCAAGGAAGCCAGATCCTGGGATATGGGCGGTAAGACAGCAGAAGGGATAGATTTCAGTGGTCCAGCTCCTGAAGATACTAACGGACACCATGTTAAGGATGAGTCCCATCTGAAGGGAACCATGTCAGGGGACTTGTCAGGGATAGGGGATGACGAAGAGGAGGAGGAAGAGGTGGGTGGGAAATCTGTGATGATTTGACTTTTCAGTGATGATTTGACTCGAATGCGTTTTTAGATCCGCTCAATATATATTTTGTGACTTTTTATCCATAAGCTGTGGTTACAATCATCTTATAACTTTACAATCATCTTTCAATCATCTTACTACTTTGGTGTCAATAAGAGAATGTGTTCTAAGTCCTAAGACCCAAAGAGTCCACCTGCCACCAAAGCAACACCAAATCAACACCTCAGATCATTGAAGAAGAGACAGGGGCTACTAATGGCGGTAACACTGGGGGAATGTTCTCCTTCCTTAAAAACATAAACTTCTCCACACAGCAAACTGTGACAGCAGACTCACTCCAACCAGGTGATCTACTTTCAGAGGTGCATTTCTAGTTGGTTCTATCCGGTGCCAGTTTTAGTAAGTTCTGTCCGGTGTTAGTTCTGGTAATATAGAAAGTCAGTGATGCTTGTTAAATGTAAAACCTCCGATTTTCGGAGCGTATAATTCATTTATAGCAATAATATTGAGCTGCTATCCTAACCTATTCCTTCCCCTGCAGTCCTTGACAAGCTGAAGGAGCACCTCACCTCTAAGAACGTGGCTGCTGAAATATCCGCTCAGCTGTGTGATAGTCTGGAGAGTGGCTTGGTGGGAAAGAGTTACAGTACCTTCACTGGTCTGACTTCCACTGCTAGACAGGCACTAAGTGATGCCCTTACTAAGGTACAGAACCTTATCTTTAAAAATTTTAATTTTCTCCTTTTAGCCCCTGCAATCTCCAATTCTTCACTTCAGTCAACAATTCGCTCAGACACCTTTCTTTCCTTGCTTTCTCTCCTCGCCTCTGAAACCACCACTGAAACCCCTACTCCCGCAGATCCTGTCCCCCAAGCGACGAGTTAACGTGCTGCGTGACGTGCTGGAAGCTAAGAGCAAAGACCGTCCATACGTCATCACCTTCTGTGGAGTAAACGGAGTGGGGAAGAGCACCAACCTGGCCAAAGTGTGCTTCTGGCTCCTGGACAACGGGCACAGAGTCCTGGTCGTGGGCGGGGATACTTTCAGGGCAGGTTAGTGTGGGGATACTTTTAGGGCAGGTTAGTGTGGGGCTGAGGACTGACTAAAGGTCCTGTAAGAACTAAATAGATAAGTTAAGGGCCGAGACTAAGGGGATAATCTGACTTTGTTGTTTCTAATACTTATAAAAGAGATCGATTGTACTATTGAAAAACTCACTTGCATGCACAGGTGCGGTGGAGTAGCTGAGAACGCACGTGGTGCGCCTAGCAACGCTCTACTTCCTCCTATCTCCACTACTCTTCCTTATCCCCACTATTCTTACAGGTGCGGTGGAGCAGCTGAGAACGCACGTGGTGCGCCTAGCAGCGCTCTACTTCCTCCTATCTCCACTACTCTTCCTTATCCCCACTATTCTTACAGGTGCGGTGGAGCAGCTGAGAACGCACGTGGTGCGCCTAGCAGCGCTCTACTCGGAGGACAAAGTGCAGTTGTACGAGAGGGGATACGGCAAGGACCCGGCTGGTAGGTGCTGCCATTACTATGGTCACATTCAGTCAAATTACATCAGAGAAATTACGGGAGAGTGTGCCATGGTTTTTACTCCCCCAGGGCTCGCGTTTGAAGCTATTCCCCCTTCCCAGTGCTCGCGTTTGAAGCTATTCCCCCTTCCCAGGGCTCGCGTTTGAAGCTATTCCTCCTCCCCAGTGCTCGCATTTGAAGCTTATCTCCCCTTCCCAGGGGCTTGCGTTTGAAGCTATTCCCCATTCCCAGGGCTCGCGTTTGAAGCTATTCCCCCTTCCCTAGGTTCGCGTTTAAAGCTATTCCCCCTCCCCAGGGCTCGCGTTTGAAGCTCATCCTCCTCCCCAGGGCTCGCGTTTGAAGCTATTCCCCCCAGGGCTCGCGTTTGAAGCTATAAAGTACGCTAAAGAGCGGCGTTACGACGTGGTGCTAGTGGACACTGCAGGACGGATGCAGGACAATGAGCCACTCATGAGAGCACTCAGTAAACTGGTAGCTCTCAATAAACCCGACCTGACTTTGTTTGTGGGGGAGGCGCTAGTCGGCAACGAGGCTGTGAGTAGTGAGATGATTAAATGAATGATTTATTGTGATTGATGGATTAGTGAGTCTCTCCTATTAAAGTTCGTATTCAGCTTAAAAATATGAACTGCCGTAACTGCAATATTAATCAGACAAGATGATCGTTCACACTTCACAAACGTTTCGCAATATTGAGAGTTTTGTCATTTCTGACTCCTGTATGACACTCTCCAACATCCCAGGTTGATCAGCTCGTAAAGTTCAACCAGTCTTTGATTGACAACTCCGCTACTGCTGTTGCGGGAACCAAGTCTGTCATTGACGGGATACTTCTTACTAAATTTGATTGCATTGATGACAAGGTAAGAAGACGCGTTACATAGCGTCATAGCACTGTGTTGAGTTATGATTGTGAACAATGTCCTGTGTTTGGTGGTGTGTATACAATGCATAGTGCGTACTGCGTTACTGTAATACTGTATGTATTCAACTATTCAATGAGCATACTTTTGGACATGCTTTGAAAAGTTTTTATAAATATTGGGGTGGTCATTTTCTAAAGGAACTCATAAAATGGGGCGTGGGCTGAACCCAGATTAAAGCTATGTCAACTGACTAATTAAACTTTGTTCAGGTTGGGGCTGCTATATCGATGACCTACATTACGGGACAACCCATTGTATTTGTGGGAACTGGCCAGCAGTACCCAGACTTAAAGTCGCTCAATGTTAAGAGTGTTGTTTCCGCGTTGTTGAGATAATTCATTTCAGTTTGTATTTCGTGATTAATTCTTGAATAATATAATGTGTATTGCTGACTCCAAATAATGATGCCTCAGAAGAAGACAAATGTTATTTCTTTACGACTAATCTCTCGTAGTGGAGTAGTTTTAGTTTTTAGCTCATATATCGACATATCGGACGAACTACGTATTGTATTTGAAGTACGTAACTTGCTTGTTATGAACTTCTTATGAGAAAAATGAAGAAATACTTTCCATTTCGATGTGATTTATTATTACAAAACTAAAATTAACTGTTCTTATTTCTTTTTAACGATAATCATTGAAATTTTGAGTAGTGTTGTTTGATTCGGTTAAAAGTTAAAATATTATGTATGTTTATTGAACTAGAATGAACCATAATCATTTTGTGTTGCGCCATGACTATAGATGTGATAGTACGCACTGCTTCATTCAATAAAATGTACTTGACTGTTTTAAAAGGTCGATTCTGATTCATACAAGTACAGTATTACGAACTTTACTTTTATTTTCAATGATAGATATTTATTAATTTATTGAACCTCTGTTGCTGAATTCTGCCCATTCTATTTGTCTCTTGATTTTCTGTCACAATCTGGATATTTGTTCTTTTGGGGCATTCAATTCAATCAATCGAAGACTTTGGTCTTATTTTGTTCTCATTAGCTAATGTGATCTCCATTCATGAGGGAAATACGCATTATTTTAAATGCACATTTTGAGCACGTTTCCCACCGTCAGAGCCATAAAATAGTCATGACGTGATTGATGGAAGCACCTTTTAATGAGAGGCAAGGAAAATTTATAGAATAGGATACCATCAGATGAAGATGTGTTCTTTTTAATGCCTGCATCATTTTCATTTTATCAAAATCTTATCTAATAAGTTGCAATCATTGAAATACACCGATAACGTGATAAAATCAAAATTTCAGTTAATCATGTGCCAAATTTAATGAAAAGTACCAAAATTTGTAAATTTCATGTCATAGACGGAACGCGCAAAGACTCGCTAATGAACAAAGGACCATCTAAATTGCGCAGATGTCGTAATTTTGCGCGCGCCGCGCACCATGCGCGTGTGCCGAGCTAGCTATCGCGTCGGTGCGCGGACGAAGCACCACCCGGACAGAATACCCGGTCGGCCGGACAGAACACGAAACTAGAGCACAAACTACGTAAAAGGAACGCTCGTGCGTAATCCCATGTGACACAATATAACGGTTTGAGGGTTAGGACCGGACCGTATGGTCCGCACGAACATTCCCAACGCGGAATTTCCGAGGTGGTGTTATGTCCAGGTACGTTACATGTGGCTTCTTGTCCGGGTGGTTTCATGTAACAGGTTTTGTCCTACAATCGTTAGTAGAACTCTATACTGATAGGGCGTTTAATAACATCCGTGATGATGATATATATCGTCGCAATCTTTCACTTTAAAGATTAAAAACGCTTGTGGTCCACCAGCGTTTTCTACGGCCTGAAGCCCATGCCATTACACACTTTTTCGAGCTAGTGGGGGCCAAGGCCCCCCTAGATTTTTTTCTAGGGGGGGGGGCCTTTTCAAAACTAAGGGGGGCCAAAATATACATAAGCAAATTTTCGTTTTTCATAGCCCTAATTTTCATTATTTTGCCTAAACATACCACTAAAATCATGTTTTATTGATTGATTTAACTCTAAAAAGGGTGAATTTCAGGAAAATTTCTGTCTAACTGAACTTAATCTTCACTTCCTTTCGATTTTCAAATTTTTGACAAAATTCTAGGTAGGGCCAAGGCCCCCCTAAGATTTTTCTAGAGGGGGCCTTTTGAAAACTAGGGGGGTCTCCCCCCCCCCCCTAAGGGGGGCCGTGTAGTCCCATGCTGAAGCCCAGATATTGCATGAATTTTCATGATCACATGACATGCCACGTGATCAAAATCTGAAATTTCGATTTCATGCTTCTTAGTTGAGTCCAAGCAAAAAATTCTTGATCTCCATGGAGGTTTTCTGGGCCTTTTCTGTACACTGTTGTACGGGTAGGTCTCCCATATAAACGGGAGCCTTCATTATCTATGACAATGACGTCACTCAGAAAAATATAATTAAGCGCACCTAGCGCTTTAAGGACTAGGGTTAGGGTCAGGATTAAGGTCAAGATTTGTTAGGGTTAGGGTTAGGATTAAGGTTAGGTTTTTGGTTAGGGTTATGGTTAGGTTTAGGATACAGAAAAATTGACGTTTGGATCTGTGACGTCACTCAGAGCCGTTTATATGGGAGAGATACCGTTGTACGGACGAAAAAGCCCTTACTTGAAAGATTGAGACGATATAGCTTCACCTCGAATATAACAGGCAAAACATGTGTTTAACCGCCCAATGGCTGGTGTGACGGTGAAATTTCATTTTTACAGATGTCAGATGAGGCAAAAAACACACTGGACCATCATGTTTATCTCGAAAATCTGAAGCACCCTTAAGCGTCCTTAACGCGAACTCTAAGCTCTAGGGTGGGTTTTGTTTGTACATCTCAATTTTAATAAATAGTAAGGTACCGTTGTTATTGAGGTACCGTTGTTGATAAATTAATAAGGCAACGTTGTTAATAAAAATTTGTTAATATGCTACCAATATCAATATGGTATCAATGGTTAATAAGGTATCGTTGTTAATAAGGTACTGTTGTTAATAAGGCACTTTTTATAAGGTACTGTTGTTTACAAGGTACCGCTGACCGCTGTTAATTGGGTATCGTTGTTAATAAGGTACCGTTAACAAGGTACTGTTGTGAGCAAAGTCGTGTTGCTTTTTTTGAAGGTTTTACGTCTATTCCAACAGCTGTAACAGCCAATGACAGGAATCGAAGGATTCAAAGGTAATCAAGCCAGTGACGGTTAAAGAAGTGTAATCCATACTTTCTTCGCCCGAGACTTCGCTACAATGAGCAGCTCCTCATTTAACCCTCCCGCACAGTTTCCTGTACGCTCGGCTGAGTGAACCGTGTAGCTGCTTAGGTGAGAGTTCTCACACTTAGCTCGGTAGGCACGGCCGGGAATCGAACCACCAACCTCGCGATTGCAAGTCCGACGCCTAAACCACTGCGCTACCTGGCCACTAACAAAGGTACCCGGTTGTTAATAAGGTTCCTTTCTTAATAAGGGATCGTTGTTAAAAAGGTACTTTTGTCAAAAGGTACCGTTGGTTACAAAGTACCGTTGTTAATAAGGTACCTGGTTGCTAATAAGGTGCCGTTGTTAATAAGGTGCCTTTGTTTATAAGGTATCGTTGTTGATAAGGTACTGTTATTAAAAGTCACCTTTGTCGAAAGTTGCCATTGTTTACAAGGTACCGTTGTTTATAAGGTTTTTTTTCTCAATAAGAAACCGTTGTTAATAAGGTAACGTTGTTAATGAATTAACAATGTACCGTTGGTAATGAATGACCGTTGTGAATAGTTACCGTTGTTAGAAGGCGATTTTGTTGATTAGGTACCGTTGTTAATAAGGGGCTGTTGTTCACAAGGTGCAGTTGTTAACAAGGTACCTTTCTTAATGAGGTATCGTTGTAGATAAGTTACTGTCATTAAAAAGTTACCTTTGTCAAAAGGTACCGTTGTTAATAAGGTATCGTTGTTAATAAAGTACCGTTGCTGATAAGGTACCGTTGTTAAAAGGAACCGCTGTTAATAAGTTAATAAGGTCCCCGGTACCGTTATTAATAAGGTACCGTTATTAATAAAGTGCAGTCGTTGAAATAACAAATTCGTGCAATGATTCTGCAGAGATGCACAGCAGACTGGACGCAATCATTTCTCTGGAAATTTGAATTTATAGCAATGCCTTCCTTCAAAGCCCCTGCTTAAAAACGCACCTGCTTCAAGTGCTTCAAAATGAAAAAAGCATACTGCAATGTCACACGTTGGTGCAATTTCCTTAAATTATTTCTAAATTAAATTTCTTTGATTAAATCTCTTTGATTAAATTCCTTGATTAGAATGTAAACCTATTGTTGGAAACAGGCCCACCTGATACATCAACGTACCGCTTTTTGAGGGAGTCCTAAAATTTGAGTAAGAATAAATGAATTTGAAAAAAAACCTGTCTGAATCATGGAAACAATGACATTGTTTGCTTTCTATTTCCATTTCTTTTGTGATTTTTAAAAAATTAAGTTAGCGTTCAATTGTGGTATTCTTTGACGTGGATTCCGAATAATTTTGCTTTTTTTGTCAACTTCCAGAGGCTTCTAGACGTGTCTTCTTAGGGCTATTTATATAGCAGCAAGCTTCAAAAAATTCATAACATTGCATCGTTATAGGACAGTTTTGGTAACTTTGCTATTTACACTACGTTGCTGAAGATCATCATTGACTATCATTTATCAATCAATTGAAAATTTAATTTTATTTTCCTCGCTTTAAAGATAGTTCAACTTTCAACTTGCTTCAATTTTATGTGGATGAACTTCATGATTTATTTCTGAAATGTAGGTGAAGATTACTAGTTAGAGGTTTAAATTGTTGAAAAGTTAAAATGATGTGGCAACTTTGTTTGCTGGTGAGTGAAATTCCATGCGATATTAATCAAGTCATTTCATTGTTAATTCTAATATCATAATTTCGTAGGTTCAAAGAACGTCTTGAGCCAAAATTTCGAATGGCAGAGAACAATGCTTAATAAAATCTTGATATATATTTATAGCATTGCTTGTAAACTTCTCATAACCCGTCAGGTGGTGGCTATCAGAGGTTTGGAGGGGTTCACACCCTCAGTGTCAGAAGAGGCTATGGAAAAGTGCCACAAGGGAGTCAGGGATGGCACAGCCAGGTAACTGAGGGGATGGGTTTGTTGGAGTGTCTGGGGTTTATGAGTCAGATCAGGGGGTCAAAAATCCTCTTTGATATACCATGGCCCCTATTATGAGGGCACTATATGAGCTTATGTTGTTTCTCAGTTTATTCTAATCCATTCTAACACCCCTCGCCCCCCTAAGGTGTGCGGAGTACGCTAACTTGGAGAAAAGAGAAGTTAGGATCGCGAGAAGGAGGGTCAGGCGTCAATCTATGAGTGGGAAGAGTCACTCCTGTCTGTTTGTTATTGTTTTCTTTGAAAATTGACAAAAACTACCGCGTTACATCCAGAATTCAAGAAAATCTACTGACTTCATAACTCATCGGCTGAACCGCAATCAGTTCGCTTAAAATCGCGAGCAATGATTATCCCCCCCCCCCCCTAAAACAACATTTCGCCTCACACTGCACCCCCAGATGGAGATGGGAAGCATGATGCCCCCGAGCTGTGACGACTTCGCAGACACAGACTTCTACGAGACTTGTGAGGCGTGTGAAGCAGGAACTTTGGAGGGGGAGGACTGCGCACCTCCTGATATGGATGGATCTGGAGATGTAAGGCGTGTTTTGGGGGATTTAGGGAGAATTAACGTGTTTCTGAGGGACTTGTGAATGTGGTTTTTTCATGGAATTGGTAATTTCCTTCAAAATATAATCACTTGAGATACTCTAGAATCACACATTAAAGTACATAACACTGTTACCAGATGGACGGAGGAGGCATGGACGGAGGTGATATGGACGGAGGTGGTATGGACGGCCCACCAGACTGTGAAGATTTCGCAGGGACAGATTTCTACGACACATGCAATGCTTGTGTGAATGGTACTCTGTCAGGGGAGGAATGTAGACCTGATATGGATGATGGTACAGATACTGATGTGGACTACCCTGAGCTGGATGACGGGTGTCTGGATGTGGCCTGGGGAACAGGATGGGAACACACTGCAGAAGACAACTTCGGTAAGAGAACTCCTTCTGATTAAAGGACGAGTAAAGCGAAGAAATTTTGTTCAAATATCGTTCCGAGACCTTTGACACAACAGAATCCCAAGAAATCTAATCGTTAAAAAAAACTCGATATCTAAGTCTCACGCCAAATCCCGGAGAAAATTTTTAAAACCATTCGACATAATTTCCATTCGATGTTTATCTCTTGAGAGTAAGTAAATTGGCCTACAATTTCAGGAAGCTGCATGTCCAACAGGACAGATGACACTCACAGGTACATCACCTCTAACAACGTGCCGGACTTCTACTTCAACCCTTACTGCCCCATCGGGCTCGGGCAGGGCTACTGTGTCGAGGAGGAGTACGCTACTGATTCCTGCTTCTTCGAGGGTGAGCGCTAAGCACTGCTGAGGCACTTTCAGCTTAAGAATTTACATCTGCTCATTAATACTAATAGATGCGTTGATTTGACAATTCAGAGTTTTTTTTTAGATTTTAAAATTAACACTCCCATGCCATATCATTATCATGATGAAGGTGGTACTATAACTAACTAAAACCAATGCATTTATAACCAAGGAGCTCATATCAGGGCCTCTCAACATGTCTCACAAATGCCTCCCCTAGGTTTGGTGTGTGGTGGAGATGACATGGGTGAGGGCACCACCCCCTATGGCGATGTGTGGGTCCCAGCAGAGGACTCCTACAAGATCAAGCTGTCAGGGAACCCCACCCTGTCAGACCGCCCTGGAGACATGTACGATGCCCGGGGAGTGGACGCCGCCAAGACCACCGGCACTGCCGTGGGGGTGGCTATCAACGGCATCGGGATCTACGGACCTAACGACGCAGGCGATGTCAGCATTGACGATGCCGGCTTCCAGCTAGCGTGTGGAGGTCATGTGACCCCTCCTGAGGGCAATGAGAATGTGACAGGGGCTAGCGAGCCTCCAAAGTACCACTACCACAAGGCGGCTGAGTGTCTGGAGCCCTTCAGGGACGCTGCCAAAGGGCTGGCAGCTGGCGGCGACCCCACCAGCCACGCGGGCCTGATCGGGTGGGCGCTGGACGGGTTTGGCATCTACGGCTATGGGGACTGGAACGGAGCTGCTCCTGTGGTGGATGAGTGTGGAGGTCACTTCGGAGCTGTGGACACAGGAGAGGTGGTGTACCACTACCACTCCCGCACTTACGTGCCCTACACTCTCGCCTGTCAGGGCCCTGCCCTCGGCAACTGCAACTCGACCCAGCGGGGCGTGAGCTACTGCGGGCCCGGCTGCGGGGCCGATGTGTGTGTGCAGCCTGGAACCGACCCTCAAGCTCTCGAGGACTACTTGTCTCAGTGGAACTCCACCTGGCTATCCAGCTACACAGTGAACGACTTCATCATCCCAGATGCAGATCCTGAACCAGAACCTGAACCAGCGACAGAACCTGCCACGGAACCGGGTCCAGAGCCAGGGCCGGAGCCAGGACCAGGACCAGGACCAGGACCTATGCCAGAACCGGACGACAAGGACAACAAGGGGGGAAAGGATAAGATGATGCCGAGGGTTATGCAACTGAGGATGAAGTGAAGAGAACTCAGAACAGAAAGGCACCATGAACATGGACAGTAGAACACTCTCAGGACTCCCCTAATAGTTCCATGTCATTTCAAGTATATATAGATGAATTAAATTGTAGAAATAACCAATTCATAATTTTTTGTTTCATGAAAAATTGATTTTTATTGTCTTTCATAATGAAATCTGAAATTTTGAGCGATTTTTGTACCAGTCATGAAGTTATAAATACACGAATTTCTCTCACTATTCTCACTGCATTATGAAGCGCACAGTGGATAACACTGTGACTGGCACTTTCATGGCAGAATCGCGGTTCACAATTACCATGCATTGCCTGATACAGAAATTAAGCCACTTGCACAATGCACAGGGCTGCAAAACCTCTGATTTACTTTCAATGGACAATCTGCGTGTACCAGTGTATTTAATGATTCTCACTCCTTTTACACAGCACATCATGATTGAGGCAGAACAATATCAGACGTTGGTATCAATTATTCGAGCTTTGTCCACTTATTATATCCAAATTATCCTTGAAAGCTCAGCTGAATAGAAATGGGCGGTGTTGAAAGAACCTGATTTTAACAGAATCTATGCTTTGGAAGTGTGCGAATGCTTGTTTTCGTAGTGTTTTGTGTGTTCTGAAGGAGTAAAATAAAACCTTGTCAGTACTTTTATTGTAAAACTAAATATTCATGAAATATTCATCTGGATTTTCCGCGAGCTTCTCTAGGCCGCTATTTTCAATTTCTATGAAATGATGAGGTCTTTTCGGCCTTATTTAAGCCATTTTTGTCCTTAGGCGTTGGTTGAATAGGAATAATAGCCTTTATATCAACGGTTTCTGTCCTTAAGGGTCGTTTAAATGAGAATTAAAGTCCAAAATTTAGATCGCGATGACTTAAAAAGTCAGAGGGCGTGTCACACTCTTCTTTTTGTACATAAATTTCGTACGGCTGCCAAATTTTAATTGCAGTAATTGCTGCGGCTTATCTTGAACAACTTCAGCAAATCAAACTCAGTTTAATTTCTATCTATCGGTATCAGTGTTCACTGCCAATTTCTATCTATCGGTATCAGTGCTCACTGCCATTTTCTATCTTTGAGATTGTCATGAGCTTTTAATGCTCGTAGCAGATCATAGTTGCACGGAATTAAGTTTTTGAGTTCCCCTCACCTCTTTTGAGAAATCAAATTTTTTACCCTTTTTAACTTGTCAAAAAGCTGTAAGCTGGAAACTTCAAAACTTACAGTATAGAATCTATACGGCCTGGAATTATGTGCGGATTAGCAAAAACATTGCTTTTTCAAGACTACGTACTATGAAATGAGAAATGAATAACTTCACACCTGAAATGAATAACTTGATAAGTTGCTCTACCTAAAACCCTGAAACCCAGGGTATTTACCATGGGAGACCAGAACCTGGAAACGACAGTGATGAACGTTGAGTCGGAGAGGGGCGCGAATGTTACCTTCAACAACGCCAAACAGTTCGGTCGGACAGCGTCCCGGCAGGTAATGAAGGGCTCGGTGAAGGTGGCTAAGAGATCTCGGCAGTATACCTGGGAGAGCATTGACCACATTGCAAGGGCCCTGCCGGACTCAGAGCTCATGATCCTGTCCATCATGCTGGTCACCATCTTCACTAGGGCGGAGGAGGCCCATCTCAAGAGTGAGTACCGGGGGTTGGTCGAAATGTGCAGAGTTTATGACAAATTTCTCATATTGAGTCTGCTCTGAACATCGGAAATCAGAGGACTGAATAGTGAGCCTTAAGTTGCAGTACATAGGTGCTGAATGCTTAATGGAGCTTTTGAATGATTATAAGTGCCAATTTATCACTATCCCTCACTTATTCAAGTTTATGTGACCTGTATTCTGCATCTTATCTCCCGATCTCAGTTTAATTTTCAGTCATTTCAGGGTTCTGTGACAACGATGGCTCAGTGGGTTGGATCCTGACAGCAATTGGTTGCTGTGTGGTGAGCTTTGCCAAGTACAACGACACTCGCTCCCTGCTGATCTCCATCTCGAGCTGTCTGATCTACTTCCTAGTGCAAGTGTCTCTCAACTACCCGCCCTTAGGGTGTCTGTTCAGCGGTCTGGTGGTGGGGTCAGGAGATAAGGCTGGGGCAGTGCCCTTCTCAACAAACACCCAGCGCTTTGCTGTGGTGCAGTGCGTTATTCTGGTGGTGTTTGCTGTGGTGTATGTGGTGGTCAATTATAGGAAGAGGGCTGCAAGAAAGGATGAGGCGTGAAGAGGAAATTGAGGTCTAGGTGGCATTCTATCTTTCTATGAGACTTTGTACTTATGTAAGGCATTATTCTATGTAAGGCATCATAGAGTATCCTTCAGCAAGCAAACTTACAAACTTGACTACCTGATGATGAGTTTTTATCTTTCGATATCGTGTTGATTGATTCTGCGAAAAATAAAACTACAGTATAGCATGAATTTCTATTTTGCTTTTTACTAAGAGATGCATTCTATGCAGCGGACGGAATGATTTCGAACGATTGCAGTTATTTTCAGCTATAAACATGGAATTATTTTATTTTCTACTCTTAATTTAAAGTAAATGTTTGTTTTCGCCAGATACCTACTTCATGTTTTCACGTAGAAACCTGAAATTAAACCTGACTAATGACTTAGATGAAAATGCAGACTGTTTCAAGATTTTATAACTACATTTGAGTGATTTGGAGAAGTTCTACTAAGATTGGATAAAGGTGTGATATGCAGCACTATCAATAAAATGTCTACACAAGAGTGAAATCGGCAGGCGCAGCGAAATCGGGAAGAGAAATAATGAAATGATCAGAGCGGACGCGCCGCCGATAGGAACTTAACTGAAATGAAAGCGCTTTACGCGCGTTGTGGCATCGCGTGAAAAATTGGGGGCCTTTCTACACAAAAAAGAGCCAAAACTAGCAATAGCCTATGGCCTCATTACGTCACGAGGCGTGACAAGTGGTGTGATATCACTGATTACTTCAATTTGGTCAATGCGGATTAAATGTAAAGCGTTTTTGGTACCAAAGTTTCAAAATTATTCGGATTTAGGATACTCCTTAAGTGTGTAGAGTCAGGATATTGATTAAACTCAGCAGTCCGGTTCTACGCATATATCAGTCCTGTCCTATGAAAAAAATGGCAAAATTGTAACAAAGGTCAACAGTTCTCTCGTTTCATCGCCATTATTCAAGGACCTGAGGGAACCCATCATGGGAGTTGTGGCTCGACGAGCTCCAAACTTGCGTGACCTATTGTTTATTAACGTTCCATCTGTTTGAATCCTGGCCGTGGTTTGGTCACCACCAGATGTACAGCACCCAATAGCAACAAGCGGGGCCGACCTTGTGAAGCTTGTAATTTAATGTCTGAGGAATCGGTCCTCACAATAGAAAACATATCATACACTTGTGCTGGTGGTGATTGTAATGCATTTAACATTATCTATGGAGCCCAGTGCACTGAATGCCTAAAAGGATACATAGGAAAAACTGTGCAGCCCCTAAGGTCCAGAATTAGTGAGCATAGAAACACACTAAATAATACCAGCAGCACTGGGGAGATTACTGACGAAAACACTTTAGCAGCACATGCCATGGAGCACAATATACAGACCAAGGCCGGGTTCAACAGAATTTATAAGTTTTTTATTATAAGACATGTAGAGCAGGAGAACATTACTAAATCTGAACAACTTTTCATTAACAAATTCAATACATTGAGACCATATGGCTTAAATGTGTCCAACCCAATAGGTTTAACTAATTGCTTTGAATTTTGATAGGTAGTTGTTGTAACCATTTTCTTTTTCAGGGCACATTTTTTTAAAATTAATTGATAACCTCCCTGTTTATGTATTCATAGGTACTTTTTATATCTAGTAGCTCAATGTCTTTTTTCATTTATTTTAATTTAAATTAACTTATTAATTGACTTTACAGTATAATATATGTTTTTTTCTGATAACACACTAACTTTGACATTTCGATAGGCAATGGGGGCCTCAAATATGATTGTAGCACTGATGATGTTCTGAAAGTACTTTGCTATTTTACAATCAGCTCGTGTGTCTCATTAAAGTGTTGTGAAACCTGGCAATTGACAGTGACAAAGTATAAAATTGAAGAATGGTCAGTATAGATATCTATTTGAGATAATTTAAAAGTATGGGGATTATTATTATTAAAGGGAATTCACAAGCAAAGTTAACAATTTTTATAAAAATTAAAAACATATTTGCACAAAGGTATGTTGCTAATTCAGATAGTTATTGCATTAGCCGATGATATTTACGCTTCAAAAGTTATCAAAATACAAAAGATAACTTATTTCAGATCATTAGAAATTGTCTGTTTTAATAACTCTTTACCTGTTGATAGACGAAAGCCTTCAACAGAAGTTTATATAGTTACATTCCATAAATACCAAGAATATAATGAAACGTTAATACTCGATCAAAAGAATTGCAGAAATATCAAAAAGAGCAAAATCCAACAAATTATTGAATCAAAGTGTCGTATAATATCATCTCCACCGCATGTTACGCGACCGGTTTGCGCGCGCGCCGCGCACATTTCTTCGGAACAGGTTCACGTAACATGAAGCAAGATAATTCAATAGATTATAATATCGAAAATTTAAACCAAATACAGTGGAGTTTAGTTTAAATGAAAATGGAGTTTCTCATAACAAAATTCAAATTATAATCCTATATTGTTTCACAGAATAACGCGGCGGCCGGCGTAACTCCAAGATAATTATGATAAATCTCCTGCGGGGGCTATAGGATGGCGCGCGGCTTAGGCGCCAGCTCCGTTACTGTCTACTAGGTCTTCAGAGAGCTTGAAGCGCCTGTAGTTTTCATAGTGTTCCTCGTGAGTGGTGTCCTTGAGGTCTTGCATGTGGGTCCTGAGAATAAGGGAATTAGGTAAAGGAGTGGTACGGGAGTAGTCAATAGAAGGGGAGTGGAGTGAGAGGATTAGCTGAACTAGTGGGACTGTGGGAGTGCTTTGAAAGAGACGATATAACTACAATAGTAAATCAATAGGACCCCCCCTAAGTGCATGGATTATTGTACCCAACGCTCTAACCTGAGCAGCATGTCCCTGAGAAGTGAGAATTCACAGTGGTTCGGGTTCTCCACCTCCACAAATCCCCATTTGGTCTGTCTTCCGAGGATGCTCTTGTTGTTGATGGTCAGAGCCCTGTCACTGCCTGTGAGACATACGGCATAAAACACGGCCCGTAAATATAAGCGAGTTAAAACGACTAATCTTATTATTATTAGTTACTGTACAATGTACATAAATTATTAGTTACATATTATGAGTATTGAGTGGAGTTGAAGCTCCCTAGACTCCTAGAATCCTAGAAAGCGACTTATGCGGCGCGCAGTAACCCACTCATCCTGTGCACAGATTGGCCCTGTCACTACCTACTACAGCAAGTGGGATGTGTTTCCTGAGTGGGGAGTTAGCGAGGAGCACATCCTCATCCTCAGGCAGGAGGGAGCTGGGGTAGACCTTGACTTCAGCCTCAGCGATATCCTTCCTTATACGCTCCTGAGGGGAGTGGGAGTGAGCGGAATAGTGGAGTGAGGGTCAGAGAGGTAAAGAACTGAAGTTATAATTGCTCGATAATGACATAATACAATAATGGCGACATGTTGTACTAACAGATGAGCTCACCCTGACAATACCGCACTATTTATCCTAATCATGTACATTTCCTTTCCACCACTTTGGCTAATTTAGGTGTGATTCCACCATAACATCCACCCTGCTGAGCAACATGCCTAATAACACTGACTCACCTCATTACACGCAATACACGACAACTCTGTCAACTGATCATTCTAATCATCACCTACTGTTCAGCAACCAATCACAGAGCGCCATCCAGTCACGTGGCATGTTCCAGCCAATAGGAGCGCGTTATTATATGAAAACCTTTGTCACGTGGTGTCCTCACATGAAACCACACTTATTGAATGAAACCTGAGTCTTGCTTCAGGCAATGTCACGTGACTATTCATTATCAATGCGCAGAAAACATGAGACAGTGTCAATACAATCGATATACAGCGGTATATAATGGCAGGAGAAACAGTTTAAGCGGCAAGGAGTTACATCATATTCATGGTGTGTGCTATGAGTAGATGACGTCACCAAAAAAGATAGCATCAAGAAACCTGTACATCAAGCTGTTGTGATGATTCCACTAACTTTTAGGGAGGGTTTCATTGCATGGACCATGACATTTAACATACTAACATATCAGCATAATGTTTTAACGGACACTCAAGTTTCAAGGTTTTCTATCAGAATTTGTGGCGCCACTCGCCTAACTGGGCGAGGTTATTTGAAATACAAGTACGTGAGATTATCAGGCTTCACAGCACTACGGCAGTGCTCTGTAACTTTGTTGTGTAATGTGATACTGGTCAATGGTTTTCATAATCAAAGATGAAAACAGGCGTTATTTTTCGAAATTCTTAACACTCAGGTGTTACAAGTTAAGAAGTTAAAACATTGTCTTTGATAATTCGATACTTTATTCTTTTATCAATAAGAATACTCAATGTTTTGTGAGGTGTTTGCAGTCCTACCTTGAAGGCGTCTCGCTCCTCCAGGGTCATGGTGTCAGCTTTAGCTATCACGGGAATCACGTTCACCACGTCATGCAGCTTCTTCATGCAGCTGCAGAACGGAGAGTAAAGGGTTTATCATCCGGATTGTATGCATTTATCAGTGCAATTAACAATGAGGCCGCAGGCCGAATTGTTAATTGACACGATTAATGCATTAAATTCGCATTATAGACACTATTTAACCATGACCCAAACGTTTAGATGGACCAAAACCACAAAATTTTGTTGGTGGTAATTCGGGGGAAGGTTTAAATTGGATATTAATAAGGAAATTGTCAGAACCAAATATGAGTACTAAAATCCTTGAGAGTACCAGGCATGAACCTATAATTTTACTCTATCCCTGAAGTTGAGTTATAAATATAACGTATTCACTCTCTCCCTCTCACTCCAACAGTCTCCCTCCCTATTCCCACCATCTCCTCCCTCAGTCCCCCATTACCTCACGTCGAGTGCTTTGAGGCCGTGTCCGGTGGGTGCAATGAAGTACAGACAGCAGTGTATCCTGCTGTCTGGAATCTGTCGTCTACGGATCACGCTCTGTTCCTCCTTCAGGTAGTTGTCGAACTGTTTGTTGATCTGTTCGTAGATAGGCAGCCAGCTACAAAGGAGGGAGGTTCATAATGAGTCATAATAGGTATTTCATATAGAATCAGAGGCCTGACTTCTTTTGAGTTTCAGATCAGAGTCGAAGGAAGGAATAATGGCGTTTAAAAATACCCAAATAATATAAATCTGTGTAATTCTTGATGTCTCGAGTTTGTAGACAGAATACACTAAACGTCGGCATGGCATTAGCCTTGGAGGGACATCTTTAATATTTATTATTTGTATTACATAATATTCTATTCGAATAAAATACCTCAGCTCGACAATTTAGAAAGGAATAAAACTCCAATTATACTCCAATGGAAATAAATCACAATTGCAAAGACACGAGAACAAGATTGCTCAGAGACGTAGACAGTCAAAAAACAGGAAGACATACAAGCACCACGACAAAAATAGAAGTAAAACGCAGACACAGGTAAGCACAGACAAAAGCATACCAAGAAATACACATACTCGTGATGCAAAGGAGCAACCCAAAGAGGCGACAAACATAACAATATATACCTATTCTGTGCAGAAACAAGCATACACAAGACAAAAAAGACCAGTTCTCACCCACACAACACAAATTAAAGAAACATAACATAAAAACAGCTAGACACCAACAGAAAAATAACATAAAAACAGACACAAACAGAAAATTACCCACCAGTTCTCGTTGTTGACTTGGTCCCCGAAGCCCGGAGTATCGGTGATGGAGAGCCGTAACCTCACGTTCTTCTCTTCGATAACTGAGGTAGGCTATGTGACGTTTTCAGCAAACTCGCCAGTCTCATTTGGGTTGAAAAAGATTTCTGGTGATGTACTGATTACTTGTTATTTCAATATTGACACTGAAGTCACACATTCTTCAGCGACTTTCTCAACTCAATTTTAGAATTTAGGGGGCCTCATACTCTCATACTCAACCTTAAATTATCATCAATGTATTTGCTTATCTGTAAGCGTTTCGGCTTTCCTATGTCTCATGACTAACAAAAATGGAATGGCGCAGTACACAATTCACGTTGATGTTGAAACGCAAGAAAATGTTTCATTGAGTAAAATATCACGATAAATTTCATCTTAAAGGTTGGAAAATTTTGTACATACTACCTTTACGTACTAACCAATTTTTGGCTGGACAGTGGTTTCCCACCATTGTCCACTAAAGATGTCTACGAGGCATTGGGAAATGTCTATACAAAAAGATTAAAGGATGTTTAAGAATCATCATAAATCATCATTAATCAGTTCAGTTAAGATGTTTAAGAATAGTGTGCTAAATCTTGTATCTAAAAATCATGAATGAATCCTATAGAGGGTGAGTGTCATTGTCCCAATTGCCCCTGTCCCTATTTACTTCTTTCGAAGTTTCGAGTTTGGGACTGATTTTTGGGACAATTGGTACATTTGGGACAAATCAGTAATTTATAATTTTTTACATTGATTTAAGTATCTATCATTGAACTGAAAGTTATATTCATTCTACGATAGGGGGGAGGGGGCTACTTTACTAAGTACATATTTTGGTTGTGTTTGTTTGTAGTGGTTACCTAAGTGCTCCCTCTTGGGGGGGGGCAACCCCCATAAACCCCCATAAACCCCCAAAAATTTAACCCCCATTTGCCTTTTTCGATATCCACTTGGGGGTTTATGGGGGTTTAATTTTCCAGAAAAAGGTCGAAAATCTTCAATGAAAATTGGTACCATTTCAAAATAGGGCCAAAAATCGTCAACAAAAATAGTACCATTTCAGAAAAGGCTTCAAAATCGCCAACAAAAAAATGGTACCATTTCAAAAAAAGGGTCTAAGATTGTCAACAAAATAGTACCATTTCCAAAAAATGGCCGAAAATGGTACCATTTTAGAAAGGTTCGAAAATGCGCAACAGAAAATGGTACCATTTCAAAAAAGGCTTGAAAATCGCTGGAAAAATGGTACCATTTCAGAAAAGGGCCAAAATCATCAACAAAAATGATACCATCTCAAAAAAGGCCAAAATCGTCAACAAAAAATGGTACCATTCCGTAAATGCCAAAATCGTGAACAAAATCAGTCATAAAACAGCAAAATTTAACTAAATTAAGCCCCCATAAACCCCCATAAACCCCCATAAACCCCCATAAACCCCCAAAAATTAAACCCCCATTTGCCATTTTTCGATATCCACCGGGGGTTTATGGGGGTTGCCCCCCTCTTCCCTAGCCCAAACGTATGATAGGAACAAGACAGTGAAAGTTGCAACGCAGCAAGTGCCGCTATGTAACAGGCTGTGAGACAAAAATCATTAAACTGACACTCAAAAATACAATCATTTGAACCCCAGTTGTCTAGTCAATTTGGTTCCAAATATCCCGTTTGTCCCTGTCCTAATTCACTGATACAGTCCCATTTTCTCTGTCTCATTTGTCCCATTCGTCACAATTAAAAAATTGTCCCTAATGTCCCAGTCTGCATTCACTTTTTTGAGTTCCATTTTCTCTGTCACAGCTGTCCCAATTGTCCCTGTCCCAATCCACTTTTTCTTGAGTTTGGAACAATTGGACAGTGACACCCCTCTCCCCCTTTAGAGTTCCAACAATTTCGGTTTTCCTGTGCCACATGAAATGAATTGAACTGTCACAAACATTGAATGACGCAATACAAAATTAAATTTCATGTTGTAACGCAAGGAAATATTTCATCGCGTGAAATATTGCGATAAATTTCGTATAGCCGATGGATATGTGTATAGTACGTCCAGTACTATCAAGTTTGTGTTGGGCAGAGGTTTCCACCATTGTCCACAATAGCCAACTATTGATGCAGACTGCAGTCTCCATGCAGTTTTTGTCGATTCCAGCATCTAGGTGTTTTATCTGTAAATTAATATTCGTAATCACCATAAGGGTAGAAGATGCTATCAAAATTCCAATGTTGGGGACTGGGGTAAAGGGCTAGACGGTTACAATGTATGACTCATCGTATAACATTTCATTTCACTACAAATTACATCAATTATCTACGGTCAATTAAATCTCGTACTCAAAATTCATTTGCTTTATTTTTGTTTTTCATGGAATACCTTACCAATCCACCTTTATAGATAAGACTTTTGATTAAAGGGTTGAATAAAAAAGCATGAATGAATCTTTTATCATTTCGGTTTTCGATATCAACCCCAAAAAAACCCTTTTCATTTGGGACATGTCTACCCCATGGATCTATCCCTGGACCTAGTAACATCAAACCAATAGCCCATGTATATGGAATGCATAGCTACTGTATCTAGGGTATGAGTGGGGTAAGTGGGCATACTTTTGCAGTAAAACCTTTGCCTATAACGATTTAAAATCAAATCCTTATAAATTTAGATATTCTTTCCATTCAGCCTTTGGCTGTATCTATTGGGACATTTTGAAGTTTTTAGTCAATATTTTCACCCAGTTATGATCAATTAAAATTTAATTGGTATGCCCACTTTTACCCATGTTAGGAAAAGTGGGCACCTGGGGTTTAGGAAAAGTGGGCTTTGCTATTTCTGATATAAATAGGAAGTGAATTATGTACAGATCATTAGTTGCTGCCCATTAGGTCATAAGTTCAGTGAATTTAACATGCATTCTCTACATTATCTATTCTTTTATTGAATTTTTTGTTCTCTATTCAAGGTGCCCACTTTTTCCTCTCGTATAAAATTGGGAATTATTAGTGAAAATTTGGGGTGCCCACTTTTCCCTATTTCTGCCCACTTTTCCCGACTGCCCATTTTACCCCATCATACCCTATATGTTTTGTCATATGGATATGAGATGTATGTACCCAATTTGTTCTTTCAAGTTAATCATGTACTGTAACACAAGAGAGGATTTTGATGGATGGATTTTTTAAGTGTATTCAGGGTAGAAATGGAAGAGGCAACCGACTATTGATTAATCATAGCACCTAGTTCTTCTGATGATGATACCTAAAAATGTCCTTTTTTTTTTCTTTTTTTAACAATGTCAATGCGATCAGTAAAATATCACTTAACAATGTCAATGCTTTCCCGATCCTCCGTATGGGCACTGGGCCGTGGGGATCAGGAAGTTACAGTCTTATCATAATAAAACCTAACATAGTCACAGTTTCGTCTGACCTCTAGCTACACTTCTTTAAACGCAGATCAATAGATCGTTCAAAGTTATCAAAGGTTTGCTGAAGCTCAACTAACAGGGACAGGTCCTGTGATGTAGGCACGTACTCCAGGCTTACGTCACTTTGAGAGTCGTCAAGCTGTCCATGAGCCTTGTGACGTGGTAAATGTTTCCTACTGCAAACTTTTCCATCTTTCAAATAGTGAAACATGTGAGGCTCTGTGTTGATCTTGTCCTTCAATGCCAAAACCAGCTTCCTCCTCTCCTCGCGCTCAGCTGGTGTTCTGTCTGGACTGATGAAAACTTTCTTGAACCTCTCCGATGTCTTCAGATTACCTTTACTGCACAGGATTGTGTTGGCAGACACCCGGTCACTGAAACAGACTCGCACTGGCCTGGCGACGTCTGATCTCCTCTTTCCAATCCTGTGGCACGAATAACTCTTCCTATTGATACTCCGTGGTGAAACAGCTTCATTGAGCAGAGTACCAACGTTATTGATAACATATTCATCTCCATCTTCTTCTGGCAGTCCAAAAACAACCACACATCTGTCCCTTTCTTCTTCTTTCGCTGCTGAATAAACTGAATCCTTCTGTTTCTGCTGTGTGCTGCTGCTGTTTGTTGGCAACCCTTTCTTCACATTTCATGTAGCTTTTCAAGTTTGCTCTACCTGCTATCACATTATCAACATTCTCCTCTCTTCTTTCTTCTTCTGTCTGCATCATCCTCTTCTGACTGGCAATCTGATCACATTGAAGAGCGTTTATTGTGCATGCGGCTGATTTCAGTAACTTGCTACTCCTGTCAATCACCCTGATAAGCTCACTGACAACGTGGACAATTGCGCCCTTACTTGCATGCTTCAGTAAACTTCTGTCCAAATCAGACATAGAATCACAACCTCCAAGTTCCATAACAGATTTAACAACAGAGCTCATGTCATCATCTACTCTGTATAGGTCGCTAAGGTTGAATTCCGGTTTGCTTGTAATTGTATTACTCATGTATGCAGCTCGTGTATTATATTATACACGAGCACATATACATACAGTAATGAGTAAACTTATCACAAAAGATGCTGATAAGCGAGCTGCACTTTCAACGCAAACGAAAATATGATAAAACTGAACTGCCACTAGCTTTGCACAGTGGCATTACCATAGTCAATGAGGTCCAACCGAGACGTGGTTATTGCTAGTTGAAAACTAAAAATGTCCTTGAATATTTTATTTTCTCAAATTTTTGTCTTTACACTAGAGAGGAAGTGAAATATAAAAATTAAAATGGTAATGTTTTCAGGTTATTGTCAATGAAGAAGTGGTACAAGTCCCTGGATGCAGTGAAAGTGGATGTACAATAGAAAATCTCAAATCCATTATAAAGGACAGGGCAGATGGATGTCATTATGATGATCTGTGTGAAAACTACCCTACATCTGACAATACAACTGATATATTAGAAATCTCTCTTGCTTTATTGTTAGCCATTTTATTATGCGAGTCAACATACATCTTTTTCCATTGCTACAAGAAAGCACAAACAGTGACAGTATCATATGAAAATAAATGTCAATTAAAACCGCTTATTGATGATAGCAATAGAATTCAAAGTGGTTCTACTGAATCCCTCATAAATGAAACTGATGACTGAAGGACGAGTATATGCCCAAAAAAACTTTGTGCCAATAAATTCATGATCTTTGTTTTCAATTTTTCATAATTTGTCTTCAGCCTTCAAATAATTTGTCCCAAAAAAATAATGCCAATAATTTCATAATTTGTCTGTCTCATTGGATGATGCATATATCATGTGATATCCAAGTAGCGCTATTTACTTCCTATCAAAAGTTCCGGGCAGTCAAAGATAAAGTGTGTGACGTCATTCATTCTGGTGAGAGCGCACTCTGTTTGTGCATGCTATGAAATACATATGGTGCATACAATTTTTTGGCATATATTTTGTTTATTTTCAGGGTATTTTTTGAGGTATTTGAAATCATTTTTAAACAACCGTTATTCAGGTCCAAATCCCTAGTATGATAAGTCTTTTTTAGAGTCATATTTGTACCACTTAAGGGGGCTAGGTGGTCCGAGGTCAATTTCCGGTTTTTTTTTGTTTCTGAAAGAGGAGAATGCCAGCTACCAGTAGGTATTTACCCCATGTAAAATATTGTTCCCAGCTGAAGTCATGAATTTTTCAAATCGCGATTCCGCCTGTAATTACAGTGCGAGTGCAAACTTACTAAGTGTTTAGCCGAAAATTAACTTTAAAATCAACTCCTCCTCCAGTTTTTTGAGGAAAACCGTTGAAACTTCGTAGTTATGTTCAAGGGCATAAAGCAAAACTTTTGATCGGTCAGATTTTTCATTCAGAAGTGAAATTATGAATTTTCAAAGTTGGCTCCTGCCCAAAAAATAGTCAAAAATGATGATTTCCAAATCAAAGTTAGAGGGTGGGCCAAAGTACATTCCACTTCACACCCTAAATTCTATCTTTCTATAGAATTGTGGAATGGAATTTGTGTTCGGGGGGCCTTTAATAACAGCAGTATTGTGATGTTAATTGTTTGACTTTCCGCATTCTTGTAATTATATTGTTGTTTATTTCGTAATTCTTAGTATCTTTATTACTTTATTAGCTACTTTAAAAGTTTAAAAGCCTACGTAAGGAATTCAAATAATTCAATTCCATTCTTTAGAATTCCGCACAATTCTGAATTGTAGCTACTTGTTCATTAAATTTGTAATCCAGTTTCTGTCATGCAGTGAGTTACCACCCTGGCCAGTGCGGGAACCCATGGCATTGTATTAAAGAGATATTCTTCATTGAGAATGGCAGATGACCACTGAAGACATGACAGTTTGTTGTGTATGCAACAAAACCAATAATTCACAGCCAGAGTCACTGATACAATGCGTCAAGTGCAAACTCTTCGTCCACAAAGGTAACTGCGAATAATAGTATTTTTATTTTACATTTTTACAAATAAAAAAAACAGTTTCATCCAACTTCATCACTCATTTTTATTATCATCTACTGTACACAATTATCTCTATCTGAATAGATAACTGATGAATCATCAGGAATTCATAATGGAAGTTTTTGGAAATTCAAGTGCAAATGTTAGATCATTTGCTGTAATGTTACTTGGACGATCAGAACTGAAGTCAAACTCGTACATTTATTGATTGAATCCCACTCACGAGCTCATGGGATTATTAACTATAACATGGTTATTTAACACCCAAGTGTGCATTTTCCGTTTAGATAAAGGCACACCTTTTCAGAGTGTTACGGTATTCCGAGCCAGGTGTGTACCCAGGAGTCGTGGCTCTGTCAGAGATGTAGTCTGGGGAGTGGCAGTGAGCGCTGTCACTTGTGTCCCTTCAGTGACGGTGCGCTCAAGAAAACAGACAGTGCTGGCTGGGCGCACATTCTGTGTGCCCAATACATTCCTGAGGTAGCTAACCTGACTAGGTTTTATTAGATGTATGTGACCAACTACATCGTTCACATATTACGTTTAATCAATTTTTCACCACTTTTCAATCCTCTTCCCGTAATCAAGTATACAGTACTTGTTACCTAAGTTGTTACAATGGTACCGACGGTATTTTTTCCCTCCCCATTGACCTTTTTGTGAATACAAAAAGGCAAATGAGAGGGTTGGCAGAGATCGTGGTTTGGGAAGGTGAGAAAATGAGAAATACGATATGTGTATATCACTATCAGGTCCAGGTTTGCAATACAACTACTGTAATTTCTGGAAAGTGCCCGGAAAATGGAAGTGGCGTAAATTCGTCATAAAACTGGCGTAAATTCGTCATAAAACTGGCGTAAATTCGTCATAAAACTGGTGTAAATTCGTCATGCAGTCGAGTCTCCTAGCAACTATTACATTTGCGCGCGCGCAAACGCTTGCGCAGGTGTGAGATTGTTGGTGTAAGTTCGTGCGCGGCGCTGTTTAAGTCAAACAAGCCACACGAATAACGATTTCAGTTGAAATAATTATGTAGAGCGTCCAAGAATTGTTAATTTGTAATTGAGAATCGAAGCAAAGATCATGATAAATATTGAAAAGTTTTCTACAAAAATAGTTTCCCTCTAACTATTCTGTTTCAGCAGAGGGCCCAGCGTTTGCGCCGCGCACTCCAGCTTGTAGCTCCGAGAAAATTAAGCGACTTTCCCATGAACTACTGAGCTCTGATCCAAACACTCACACTGGCACACTGCTCTCAGTGATACAATCACTCGTTCGTTGTCAGGCGTCGCGTTGCCTGACCCCCTTTAAATAATGGGTCTGACGACGTCAGACAACTCGTTCGCGTTACGCATTTTCGTCGATCGTGATCATATACCTCTAGCTGGGGGAGGGAAATTAAGCGCCTGCATACGGGAACAATGGACAAGAAATGTGCCGGCAGGCGCAATTCTTGTTTTCGTAGCATGCAAAACCATTTAAAACATCCTTTTTCATGAAAACAAGTGTTTCTTTCTAAGTTTTTGGTTACAGTCGGGATGGATACAGTACAGTGTACTCAGTGTCTGTTTCCATGGCCCCCGGGGTGTATGGTTTATTGGGCTAGGGGCCGAAAAGCCGCGTGTGGTGCACTTTGTACCGCACAATCACCCTGCCCAACTGATGACCGTTTTTAGCCCAGAGCATCTCTGACTTTTCTGGCCTTAAATTATTATTAAAGTCATGAAATTTGCCTTTGTGTTGAATGAATGAATGATCTAAAATTTTAAACGAATGCATGAATGTCCTCATTCATACCTATTTTATCAAAATAATTTATTCATAACACAGAGACATGAGTTGATCGAATCACTGCAAGTTTGTACTGTGTTTTATAGATTACAATAGCATCCAGTGTAATCATTTGAAAAAACCTCCCTCCTCTTGGTCGATTACGTTATAAAGTATTAAATGAACAATAGTTGTTTAGTCTTTATTAGATGTGAGTATTAACCAGCGACTAACTCCATCAGGTAATATTCGGTAACAACTACTCCATGGAGCCTATCAACCTGGCTGAGGTGCCAGGGCCTCGCTTCCAGCAAGTCTGTTACATTTGTGATGAGCAAGGAAACGATGTGGCTAAAAGACAAGGGGCCTGTATGCAGTGCAACGTTCAGGTATATGCCTTGTTTAGCTAATTTTCAAACTAAGAAGTTTACCTTTGGACTTTGGTCAAGCAAATTACATTATTGCGCCCGGTTTCCTCGTTCGTAGAATAGCTACCGAACTGCCCTCCTCAAAATTTTCGCGATTCTTGTTTCAAGCGTTATTCCTCCCATTATTGTGTAATAGAGAAAAACTAGGAAACAATGTTTGTTTCAAAATAACAAACAGTTTAAAATCTGGTAACGTTTCAGAACTGCATCAACTGTTTCCACGTGACTTGTGGTCAGAAATCCGGACTGCTCGTGGCTGAGGACTGCGAAAACCGGCGGATAGTGGACTACTACGGCTTCTGTAGTCTGCATGTCAAACACAAGTCTACTAAAACACCAGCATCCACTGCAAACAAGTGAGACAACTCGCCCAGTGTTGTGATTTGATCTTTGTGGGGCCTTAGTTAGAGTCACTTGTCACACATACTCCGGACTCCCACAATCTCACAGGGCTGTGAAGAGTGAACTGATACACAACTCGTATCTAACAGCACTAATGATTCACCTACTCCCACTTCCCACAGGGCTGTGAAAGGAGAGACAACTCACAGCACTAATGATTCACCTACTCCCACTTCCCACAGGGCTGTGAAAGGAGAGACAACTCACAGCACTACTGATTCACCTACTCCCACGTCCCACAGGACTGTGAAAGGAGAGACAACTCACAGCACTAATGATTCACCTACTCCCACTTCCCACAGGGCTGTGAAAGGAGAGACAACTCACAGCACTAATGATTCACCTACTCCCACTTCCCACAGGACTGTGAAAGGAGACACAACTCACAGCACTAATGATTCACCTACTCCCACTTCCCACAGGGCTGTGAAAGGAGAGACAACTCACAGCACTACTGATTCACCTACTCCCACGTCCCACAGGACTGTGAAAGGAGAGACAACTCACAGCACTAATGATTCACCTACTCCCACTTCCCACAGGGCTGTGAAAGGAGAGACAACTCACAGCACTAATGATTCACCTACTCCCACTTCCCACAGGACTGTGAAAGGAGAGACAACTCACAGTACTAATGATTCACCTACTCTCACTTCCCACAGGGCTGTGAAAGGAGACACAACTCACAGCACTAATGATTCACCTACTCCCACTTCCCACAGGGCTGTGAAAGGAGAGACAACTCACAGCACTTTTGATTCACCTACTCCCACTTCCCACAGGGCTGTGAAAGGAGACACAACTCACAGCACTACTGATTCACCTACTCCCACTTCCCACAGGGCTGTGAAAGGAGAGACAACTCACAGCACTAATGATTCACCTACTCCCACTTCCCACAGGGCTGTGAAAGGAGACGCAACTCACAGCACTAATGATTCACCTACTCCCACTTCCCACAGGACTGTGAAAGGAGAGACAACTCACAGTACTAATGATTCACCTACTCTCACTTCCCACAGGGCTGTGAAAGGAGACACAACTCACAGCACTAATGATTCACCTACTCCCACTTCCCACAGGGCTGTGAAAGGAGAGACAACTCACAGCATTAATGATTCATCTACTCCCACTTCGCACAGGGCTGTGAAAGGAGACACAACTCACAGCACAAATGATTCACCTACTCCCACTTCGCAAAGAGCTGTGAAAGGAAACACAACTCACAGCACTAATGATTCACCTACTCCCACTTTCCACAGGGCTGTGAAAGGAGACGCAACTCACAGCACTAATGATTCACCTACTCCCACTTCCCACAGGGCTGTGAAAGGAGAGAAAACTCACAGCACTAATGATTCACCTACTCCCACTTCCCACAGGACTGTGAAAGGAGAGACAACTCACAGCACTACTGATTCACCTACTCCCACGTCCCACAGGACTGTGAAAGGAGACACGACTCACAGCACTAATGATTCACCTACTCCCACTTCCCACAGGGCTGTGAAAGGAGACACAACTCACAGCACTAATGATTCACCTACTCCCACTTCACTCAGGACTGTGAAAGGAGAGACAACTCACAGCACTACTGATTCACCTACTCCCACTTCCCACAGGGCTGTGAAAGGAGACACAACTCACAGAGCTAATGATTCACCTACTCCCACTTCTCACAGGGCTGTGAAAGGAGACACAACTCACAGCACTAATGATTCACCTACTCCCACTTCCCACAGGGCTGTGAAAGGAGAGACAACTCACAGCACTAATGATTCACCTACTCCCACGTCCCACAGGACTGTGAAAGGAGACACGACTCACAGCACTAATGACTCACCTACTCCCACTTCCCACAGGACTGTGAAAGGAGAGACAACTCACAGCACTAATGATTCACCTACTCCCACTTCCCACAGGGCTGTGAAAGGAGACGCAACTCACAGCACTACTGATTCACCTACTCCCACTTCTCACAGGGCTGTGAAAGAAGACACGACTCACAGCACTAATGATTCACCTACTCCCACTTCCCACAGGGCTGTGAAAGGAGAGACAACTCACAGCACTAATGATTCACCTACTCCCACTTCCCACAGGGCTGTGAAAGGAGAGACAACTCACAGCACTAATGATTCACCTACTCCCACTTCCCACAGGGCTGTGAAAGGAGAGACAACTCACAGCACTAATGATTCACCTACTCCCACTTCCCAACTGAAGCTGCCTACTGTGGACACTTTGTCCTCGTCTCATCTCAAGGAAATCTCCAAGATCCTGCCCAATATGAGCAATGCTCCCAAGAACTTGCCACTCGATACTGGGAACAGCTTCAAACCTGTCCAACCAAAGGTAATGGGCCATCAGGCATCAACCTGACAACTCTAGATTTTCAGCATTTCAATTATCATTTAAAGAATTTGTTATAGGAGCTTAATAAATTGAGGTTTTCGCACACTTGAGTACGCGTACCGTAGTTTTCTTTGAACTCATGATTTTGTTCTTTTTAACTTTTTGTTAGTATCTAAATTTACCAAATCACATTAAATCAATGAGGCGTAAGCAGAGTCCTTCCTCGCAGGTACAAGCACATCCTTTGCCATTCCAAGGAGTGCACAAACAAGACAGCATCATAGAAGCTGGGATGCAGCCGGTGAGACATGCTTTACATTTGAAGTAATGTATCTTTGGTATTTTGAACCATTTTGCACTGACATACTTGTTGAAAATTCCATATATTTTCATGCAGTTAATAAATCTTTATTAGAAGGTAAATTGATTGCAAAAGTTGTAAAATGAGAAATCAGCAAAACTTAATTCGGGGGAAATGATTTTTACGGTACGAAAATATGGGGATTTTTTCGAAAAATCCCCAATTTCCGTACCTTTTAAATATTTCTTTAACCATGGAAGCATCTAACTTGAATCCTGCTTTGCTCAGGCAGAAGGAGACAGATATCCAGCTAAAAAGGAAGATGGCTCTAACAACACGCCAGGTGTCAGTGCCACCCCCAGTGCCACCCCTAGTGCCACTGTTAGCGCGACTACCAGTGGCACCAGTACCCCAATGCACAGGAAGCAGTCCTCTGAAACAGGTTGCTTTACATGCACTATCAAAAGAGAACTCTTCAATTGTAGTCAGTAGTGACTTACGGATTTGTGAGATATTATCACAAATTCATTCAGTGAATTTACTAGAATAATACCACGTCGAGACTTGACAGTTTTCGTGGTATCCCCTTTTATTCATTTTTTCCTGTTCCCAATCGCGTTTTTTTTTTACAAAAAGGCATTGAGAATAGGTTAACAGAGATCGTGTATTTTGGGGTTGTGTGTATACTGTATACTACCTTTACGCGTACTGTTAAATCTGAAATAGGTATTGTGCTGCGCGCGACAAAAGTTGGTCGTCGTCGTCGTCGTCGTATGCTCCATTTTCATGCATCCAACTGCTCCTTTATAATATCAATCGCGTCAGAGTAGCTTGCCGCTTGGTGTAGTGGCATCCTTTGCATTGTGGGCTACAGCTAGCTAACTGGGCTGCTTAGTAGGTATTTGAGTTCAATGCTCGGTAAATTCTTTTTTCAAAAATTCTACAATTATTTAATCATCAAATCAAAACAATATCAATTTTCACGGAATCAATCAAATAATTGATTTGACTTAAATCACACAGTCATTTGGCTATGTTTAAGTAGCGGGCAATTCGGCCAATTTACAATGGGCAGTATTTGTGCAATCAGTAACGAATGATCTAAAGAATTGACTTGAGAAAAGTAAAACATGCTCGAGTTTGTCTCGGTTCGTGATTGATAATAATGATATATCTGAATCTTTTATCTTGGTCAGTAATCATACTGTGTATCTCAATCTTGAAATTATCAAGGCGGGGCACAATAATATCGAACATTACAATGGTTTGATATCTGCAACACCACACAAAAGAAATGTAACGCGTAACGAAAATGTTGATCAAAGTTATGAAACTCTCAACAGCGCGCAACTAATCAAATCTTGAAAGAGTTCTATGAAATGGCGGGAACGCGCGCGCAAACATTTGGCACGTGAAACGAAATCGCCCACGTGATATTCAGATCTGCGCGCGTTAATTCAAATTTGTAGAAGGAAATGTATTATATAGCGCCCGTGCATAACAAGGAATATTTATGAAACTTATTCAATGATGTTAGTATTGTGATGCGAGTTGTGACTATCATGTGACACTTGAAGTTGATAGAAGAAGCGTTTTATCACGGAAAATTATTTAAGATAAATCTTATTTCTATTAAAGAAAACCTCTTTCTCTCAATTCTCGTCGGTGTACAAACGCGATTGTACCTTGATTATGGAGGTCATTTTTATGCTTTATAAGTTTATAGTCAACTCACCATGTCAGTAAATAAGACGGACAATGGTCGTAGATCAAATGAACAAATGACGGCGTGTTTGTGTATCAAGCCCCAGGGAACAGGAAATTAAGCGCCTGCATAAGGGAAAAACGGGCTCAAGAAATACGCCGGCAGGCGCAATTCTTGTTTCAACTAGTCACTCTGAAACTCCCTCGTAGACACAGCAGACAGCGAGGACCTTGGCTCGGAGCCAATAGTAAAAGCTCTGCAGACCATGAACTACTCGTCCTCAAACAAGACCAGACTGAGGATTTCCAAACAAGGGGCACCCGATAAAGAGGTGAGGAGTGACTCAATACTTCAATACTGCTTGCTGTGATGATCCACAGATAATATGATCATATAAAACACGGTTCTGTTTAATAACCTGCTTCCCAAACTCTCAAACCCCTTCATCTGCTCAGGGGAGCGATGGGAACGAGCAGTACAACGATTTAATGGACCTGTTCTCCAAGAAACCCAAGAAAAAGAAGTACAAGTCCCCGGACTCCGAGATGTCTGACTACGTGCCGTACAGTGAGCGGAAACGCAACACTCTCCACAAGAAGGGAAGGAGGGGGAAGCTGAAGAAGGACCCCTTACGGATCCGATCCCTCAAGTCGAAGATTCCCAAGTCTCCCAAGTACGCGTCCAATAGTTACCTCTACACGTCACCCCCTAAAACTCCTACCAAGGTCCAGAAGTCCAAGATGCTGAGCGGGGAAAAAGGTAATGTGGCATGTGCAGACTTTATCAGGAAACGGATGAGTAGTGTAGTTAGGAGAATACATTAATTGTTTCAATTAAGACACCGTTGTTGTCGTAGTATTAAAAATATGGTAATTTGGTAATCTGTCGACGGACAGTTACCGGTCGGTTAACGGTCGGTTATCGGTCGGTTACCGGTCAGTTAACGGTCGGTTAACGGTCGGTTAACGGACGGTTACCGCCCACGGACAGTTACCGGTCGGTTAACGGGCACTTAACGGACGGACAGTTACCGGTCGGTTACCGGTCACTTAACGGTCGGTTAACGGACGGTTACCGCCCACAGACAGTTACCGGTCCTTTAACGGTCGGTTAACGGTCGGTTAACGGACGGTTACCGCCCACGGGCAGTTACTGATCGGTTAACGGGGGGGGGGCCAACCCCCTCAATTTTGGTGGATATCAAAAAATCGCCAATAGGGGGTTTAATTTTGGGGGTTTTGGGGGTTTTAGGGGTTTTGGGGGCTTAATTCTTAGTGAAAAAAGGGGAATTTTTTCTCAAATGGTACCATTTTTGTTCCTGATTTTTTGCACCATTTCAAAATGGTACCATTTTTGGTCGTGATTTTTGGCGATTTTTAGAAATGGTACCATTTTTGTTTCTGGTTTTTGGTACCATTTTTGTTTATAATTTTTGGAAATTTTATGAAATGGTACCATTTTTGTTTCTGATTTTCAGCATCTTTTTCAAATGGTACCATTTTGTTTCTGATTTTTTGCACCCTTTCGAAATGGTACCATTTTTGCTCCTGATTTTTGCTCCATTTCAAAATGGTACCATTTTTGTTCCTGATTTTTTGCACCATTTCAAAATGGTACCATTTTTGGTCGTGATTTTTGGCGAATTTTAGAAATGGTACCATTTTTGTTTCCGGTTTTTGGTACCATTTTTGTTTATAATTTTTGGAACTTTTATGAAATGGTACCATTTTTGTTTCTGATTTTCAGCATCTTTTTCAAATGGTACCATTTTGTTTCTGATTTTTTGCACCCTTTCGAAATGGTACCATTTTTGTTTCTAATTTTCAGCATCTTTCTCAAATGGTACCATTTTGTTTCTGATTTTTGCACCCTTTCGAAATGGTACCATTTTTGTTCCTGATTTTTTGCACCATTTCAAAATGGTACCATTTTTGGTCGTGATTTTTGGCGATTTTTGGAATTGGTTCCATTTTTGTTTCCGGTTTTTGGTACCATTTTTGTTTATAATTTTTGGAACTTTTATGAAATGGTACCATTTTTGTTTCTGATTTTCAGCATCTTTTTCAAATGGTACCATTTTGTTTCTGATTTTTTGCACCCTTTCGAAATGGTACCATTTTTGTTTCTAATTTTCAGCATCTTTCTCAAATGGTACCATTTGTTTTCTGATTTTGCACCCTTTCGAAATGGTACCATTTTGTTCCTGATTTTTTTTGCACCATTTCAAAATGGTACCATTTTTGGTCGTGATTTTTGGCGATTTTT
The DNA here is from genome assembly GCA_011033025.1 of Beroe forskalii. Taxonomy (NCBI): domain Eukaryota; kingdom Metazoa; phylum Ctenophora; class Nuda; order Beroida; family Beroidae; genus Beroe; species Beroe forskalii. The sequence goes on from WFMF01000464.1 coordinate 73,541, forward strand.
GGAATTGGTTCCATTTTTTGTTTCCGGTTTTGGTACCATTTTGTTTATAATTTTGGAACTTTTTATGAAATGGTACCATTTTTGTTTCTGATTTTCAGCATCTTTTCAAATGGTACCTTTTTATTCGTGATTTTGGCAACTTTTTTCAAATGGTACCTTTTTTGTTTCTTCATTTTTGGTGCTTTTGAATCATACTAGAATAATTTTTGCTGTCGATAGGGGGTTTAATTTTGGGGTTTAATTTTGCTGTCGATAGGGGGTTTAATTTTAGGGGGTTTAATTTAACCCCCTGGTGGATATAACAAATTTCCAATAGGGGGCTTAATTTTGGGGGGTTTTGGGGGGTTGGCCCCCCCCCTTAACGTACGGTTACCGCCCACGGAGTGTTAACGGTCGGTTACCGGTCACTTAACGGTCGGTTAACGGTCGGTTAACGCCCACGAGCAGTTACCGGTCGGTTAGCGGTCGGTTACCGGTCACTTAACGGTCGGTTAACGGACGGTTACCGCCCACGGGCAGTTACCGGTCACTTAACGGTCGGTTAACGGACGGTTACCGCCCACGGACAGTTACCGGTCGATTACCGGTCATTTAACGGTCGGTTAACGAACGGTTACCGCCCAAGGTCAGTTACTGGTCGCTAAAGGCCGTTTTGGGCATCTCAATTGTTTTTCCAGACCCTCAAACCCCTCTCTTCAGTCAGCAATTGCAAACCCTCTCCATTCGGATGCTACATGATTATGTAATTAGTTAAAACCAATTTTAATGCTTTAATGGCACTTATTAGATGATGATGTATAATATATTTCCATTGACAAACACTTATAAATATAATATATGGCACACCGTTTAACTGATGAGTAAGAAATTGCCATCCGTTTATCATGGGTAAGTGAATGTTGCACTAAGTAGGAAATTTTAACATTTAAATTATATGAATTAGCCCCCCCCCCTCATTACACCGCATCAGAGAATCAGCTAATAAAACAAAGTTTAAATCAATTATACGGTAAAATACGATATTATATATCTTAATCAAAAATTCGTCTCATCAGTTCAGGGATCTCCTTGCTGAAGTTCTGTATGATGGAAGGACCAGTTCTGGTAAGGTTTCGCTTCTTCACCCACATGAATACACACAGAGCAATCGCCATGCTAGAGGGGTTTGATCGGCTGCGTCCAGTTCCAAGCCGCCTGTGTTTGGCATGAAACCACATGCCCCTCACAGGTGTTGGTGTGTTCAACAGTGAGTAGGTCCACGAAGCCTCTTCTTTGGTTGTCCACCAGACGGGTGAAGCCATGATGAGAAAGGGAGCCGTCTGTCAGGATGACAGTTCCTGCTTAAACATACTTCTTGATGAGACGGATGAGTGTGTATTGTGTAATGTGCATTTGTCTCGCCTGTTCCCTGGACACTCAACAAGGAAACAGTCCCCGCTGTTCCGACAGCAACTACCAAGCACCCACTTCCCCTTAACACGTCGTCCCCGAGTATACTTCCTCTTCCCGAATTTGGATTCGCATTAACCTCCAGGACATGTCATGTACTCGTAGTAGAAGTGAAGAAGTGAAGAGATGAGAACTGCACTGACGATTAAAGGAAATTATGATGCTGAAAGGGTTTCTCTGCTCCGGAAAAGGTGCTATTTTTCAATGATACTAACCATTGCTACAAAAAAATCCTCGTGGAATCCCCATGTTCCTATCGTGAGATTTCACACCTTCATGTTATGGCACAACGACATTACTAGCTAAATGCGTGATGAAATTGGTATTTCCAACCTTACTAAACTAGAGGTTACTTCTCGTTTAGTTTTTATTTTATTAATTATTTGTAAACGATAGTTTATCAATTAGATAATATGCTAGTTAATTAAAATATAACGCATTCAATTGATTGTGACACTAACCGGCCGTTAAGTGACCGGTTACTGACCGTTAACCGACCGGTTACTGCCCGTGGGCGGTAACCGACCGTTAACCGACCGTTAACCGACCGGTAACTGCCCGTGGGCGTTAACCGTCCGTTAATCGACCGTTAAGTGACCGGTAACCGACCGTTAACCGACCGGTAACTGTCCGTGGGCGGTAACCGTCCGTTAAGTGACCGGTAACCGACCGTTAACCGACCGGTAACTGTCCGTGGGCGGTAAGCGTCCGTTAACCGACCATAAAGTGACCGGTAACCGACCGTTAACCGACCGGTAACTGTCCGTGGGCGGTAACTGTCCGTTAACCGACCGTTAAGTGACCGGTCAGTGACCGGTAACCGACCGGTAACTGTCCGTCCGTTAAGTATCCGTCAACCGACCGGTAACTGTCCGTGGGCGGTAACCGTCCGTCTACCGACCCTTAACCGACCGTTAAGTGACCGTTTAGTGGTCGGTAACCGACCGGTTACCGACCGGTAACTGTCCGTCGACAGATTACCAAGTTGCCAAAAATATACCTAGATACTTGCAGACACGAGACTCGAAACACCCTGTATAACATCCACCTTAATATCCTTCATCTCAAATTTGATTGTGTAAAATATTGTTGTACAACACTACTTTACACAATCAAATTTGAGATGTATTGTTACCTACAATTAAAGACTTAATAAAGAATGTCCTTAATTACACTACTCGTCCTCTTTCTAATAACGTTGACAAAGAAGCTCCTAGCCTTTTCCCTATGTGTAGACATGTAACATATTCTCTTGTTTCATCAGCAACTTATGTAAAACTTTGTTAGGCAACATTGTTTGTTTCATTTGAAACTGTGTATATTTTCTGCTTAGTCTACACTAATTAGTGATTTCCATCTTCAGGTTATTCCCCAAGCCACGTAGTCTCTAAGATGATAGAAGAGACTCAAACAGTAGAGGAGTACAAGCCGTGCAGTGGCAAACCCATCATATCCCTCAACACTTTCTTCGACCGCTTCAAGGAAATGGGAATGCAGCACATCTTAAGCAGCTGTAAAAGCAGCCGTTCCCGGGAGCTACTCACCCAGATACAGGAAATAAACCACATCACCTCTTACTTATCTAACAGGATAAAAGCCAAGTCAGCCAGGCTGGAGCAGTTGAAAAGCCTCAATAGGCGCTTGTCTGTCCCGTATAGCAAGCCGATGCGGCGGCTGCCCGACCCAGTGCCCATCAGTAAAGCAGTGACTAAGTTGCTGTCCACTGTCCATGACCCCCCGCTGCCTAGAAATGAGAGTATTTTAGCAGAGACTTGGCTGGACAAGGAGACAGTGGAGAGTGAGGTGGTGCTCCCTGCTCCCCCTCCTGCACCCCCACTTCCCCCTCCAGAGCGTGCTCCCACCCCAGAGAAACTACCTGTACCTGCCACCATGTCCGCCTTGGTAGTGCCCCCTCCTGAGAAGAGAACTGAGGGGGCGGACCCCCCTTCAGACACCCCCTCCACAGAAATACCACAGATAATCATCGCTGGAGACCCTCCCATGGCTTACACTTACAAAGACGGGGCAGTGGTAGGATACGAACCTGAGCAACTGCAGTCCTCACTTCACTACAACAAAGCCTTGGAGGAGCAGTACAGCAAAGTGGTGGAGCAGCATTACAAGGAGAAGATAAGCGCTGCCTACTTTGAGGTATTTAGTGGCTGTATCTAATGTTCAAGAGCCGCACTTTTTTACTTCAACTACTTCACGATACGAATTAATTCAACAGTTGGTAGTGATAATACGCGTTGGTTGTGAGAGTCTTTATAACCTTCTTTGTAACCTTCTTTGTAACCTGGTACAAAATGTTTTGAATATTGAGCACCATTATCACTCTGTAACTTTGAAAAAGCACAGTGTTTTAATCTTACAATGAAATTCTCCGTCACGCAGGCACAAAGACGGCAGTATGAAGGGCTCTTGCAGCATCAAATGCAGACCAAAATACAAGCAAACGACTACCTCACCCAAGCCTACCTATCAGTTAGTACTTGACATTAATATCCAATTTATCAACAGTAATTGTTGGTATCATTTGGGTCATATTTAGGCCCATAATGACTAAATTAGCCCGTGACAGGTTGGACATCCTTTGGAACTATCCTACAGAATATTTGGTGTCATCGGAAGTCACAAAATTCTGCTTACAATGTAGTCTCACATTTGTCGTCTCACATTTGTGTAGGTTCAAAAGATGCTAAAATTTTGTCCGCTAACTTCTATACAAAAGTTTGACATGAAGATAGAATCAATTTCGAATAATTTTTGGCCCAAATACCTTACCAAAGACCATGAAAATGATATAGAATGCAAAAAACCAAAAGTAAATCCTATTTTTGGTCAATTTTGAGAATAATTTCCATATCGTATAAAATTTGCCTATAAATAAGGTTACATGAATTTTGTTACCTTATTGAATTGGCTATCACCAGGCCAGAAAGTAAGTTGTATAGGAATTTTTAGCTTGTGGCATTAGCAGGAAGCCTAAGCTCCAAGACAAACCAAAAATTGAGTCAATTGGACTCATGGTTCAGCAGATATTCAACTTTATCTAAAAACATTAAGGTTACAAAAAAGTAAGAAAAACTCTATCATCAACACAAGGATTGGTTATGGAGGTCTTGTTCTGCTCTTTTCAATGATTGCTTGTTTGCACTGCATTCTGCCAAGATTCAGCTTTCAGATGGACCCAACATTTTTGTTCTAGCTTCAACGATGGCCAAGTTATGGTCAAAAATATGATGCGCATTGGAGTGCGCGAGACGTAATTATGTCCCGCGCAATGAAGAAATGTCCTCAAGATCAACTTTAAATCACTTTTCATTGGCTATTGGGTGTTATGGATATGTTAGAAACGTGGTATGGACACATTTGGGCACACTTGGAGAAGTCCAGATAAGGTCCTTTCCAAAAATAAGGTTACGCGAGACATAAATATGTCCCGCGCCCTACCGTACCTTTGGAAAAATGATATCCAGAGGATATTTCATGGACACTAACTCTTTTTTTCGATGTAACCATGCAAATTGGTTGATAAGAGATGGATTTCATCCAAGTTTTGCCTTCTAGTGGGCTTTTTCACCTTCTTCAAAAATGATCAAAAAAGGCAAAATATTGGAATTTTTCATAAACTTATTCACCCAGAGGACTTGTTTTGTTATGAAGGACATCTAACAATAGCTTACACATCATTTGGAAGTCAATAATCATCACTATGAAGAAGTTTGGTTTTCGAGTTCAAAATTTTATCATTACGCGAGACAAAATTACGTCCCGCAAGCAAATTTCTTGACATGTGACCACTTCCAGAGCAATTTATTGTTTTCAAAAACTTCCTTATACTTAAATCAATACCACCAGCAAGGTTAGATACCTTGAATATGCCTATAATGCAGAATATTCATCAAAAAATGAGAATATGTCAATTTTTGGACCATGAGATCAGAAAATGGTCATATTGTGGATTTTTGTCATACAAGAGGTGCCAAAATCATTCAAAAATGATTTATCCACCACACTGTTCCATATTGAGCCACATTTTGCTGCATTGTTGCTCCAAAGCAGCAGAAATTTAGCATGTTTCGGCTGAAATGATGGATTTTCAATGTCATGAAAATAAACAGAAAATCTTGAAAAAAATGAATTTCAACGAAAAAATTTGTATATAATGATACCATTCTGGAATCCTGAGACGATACAGAACATGATAGAAACATTATCATCAGGCCAAATTGAACTTGATTTTGACCCTCTGGCGGACATTCAATTTGAACCTACACATTTGTCTCATTTGCGTCCACTTTTGAATATGCGAAATGGATGCAGTGTCCGGGGCACTTATTAATTAATATCAAGTTCTGACTTTTGACCGTAATTGGAGCAATTGGAAAAGGGGGAATTTGGAAAAAATGGGCCTATTTTGTGTCCGCAACAGCCAGATCATTTAATGACAATGAAAATGTTTGTTGAAATGTGGCATAAATCATTAACAATTATTTTGAGGATTGAAATGATTCGATGATTGGTAATGGAGTACACCAACAGCACACACAAAGATTACAGAATAAACAACTTTTTTCCGCGCGCACATTGCCACATTGTCTCAAATCTGCATCCACTTCGCGTAATCATCTCCTGTTACGTACGGCGCACGGTATGCTCTAGCTGCACGCGAGTTCGTGCGTACGTAATTTATCAATTAATTAATTTAATATATACTTTGTCACTGTCAATTGCCAGGTTTCACAACACTTTAATGAGACACACGAGCTGATTGTAAAATAGCAAAGTACTTTCAGAACATCATCAGTGCTACAATCATATTTGAGGCCCCCATTGCCTATCGAAATGTCAAAAGTTAGTGTGTTATCAGAAAAAACATATTATACTGTAAAGTCAATTAATAAGTTAATTTAAATTGAAATAAATGAAAAAAGACATTGAGCTACTAGATATACAAGTACCTATGAATACATAAACAGGGGGGTTATCAATTAATTTAAAAAAATGTGCCCTGAAAATGAAAATGGTTACAACAACTACCTATCAAAATTCAAAGCAATTAGTTAAACCTATTGGGTTGGACACATTTAAGCCATATGGTCTCAATGTATTGAATTTGTTAATGAAAAATTGTTCAGATTTAGTAATGTTCTCCTGTTCTACATGTCTTATAATAAAAAACTTATAAATTCTGTTGAACCCGGCCTTGGTCTGTATATTGTGCTCCATGGCATGTGCTGCTAAAGTGTTTTCGTCAGTAATCTCCCCAGTGCTGCTGGTGTTATTTAATGTGTTTCTATGCTCACTAATTCTGGACCTTAGGGGCTGCACAGTTTTTCCTATGTATCCTTTTAGGCATTCAGTGCACTGGGCTCCATAGATAATGTTAAATGCATTACAATCACCACCAGCGCAAGTGTATGATATGTTTTCTATTGTGAGGACCGATTCCTCAGACATTAAATTACAAGCTTCACAAGGTCGCCCCCTCTTGTTGCTATTGGGTGCTGTACATCTGGTGGTGACCAAACCACGGCCAGGATTCAAACAGATGGAACGTTGGCTAAACAATAGGTCACGCAAGTTTGGAGCTCGTCGAGCCACAACTCCCATGATGGGTTCCCTCAGGTCCTTGAATAATGGCGATGAAACGAGAGAACTGTTGACCTTTGTTACAATTTTCCGCACATCGTCATAACCCGGACCAAATGTTGTGATCCAACCAACCCCAAACTTGCGATCGTCAAGAGGTTCAATCTTACATTTATATTCTACATTTCTTTCCATTTTAAGCACATCTGTGCTGACACTCTCAAGAAGCCACTTAGGATAGTCTGAGTCTCTGAAGAAAGTTATCATTTCCTTGATTCTGAATTCAAGTACTGAAAAGTCCTTAATAGTTCTCCTTAATCTGATAAATTGGCTATAGACAACTGATCGAAACACATGAGGAGGATGGGCACTGTTAAAATTAAGATAACGATGGGCATCAGTCTCTTTATAGTATATATCGGTGTCAAGCTCTGTTTCGAGAAATCTATATCTAACATCTAAAAATTCAATAAATTCAGAGCTTTTCCTAACATTGAAAGTCAATCTCAAATTGTACTCATTATCCAAAATTTTATAAATTTTACTGAACCATCTGAAAAAATCAATGGGTCTACCCAGCCATCCACCAGTCCCATCATCTATGAATCTGAACATGAACAACAACTGCCTAGGCCATTTGGAGTAAATGACCTGCTTGAATGACCAATACACAGTGATGTTGGCAACATACACACACAGTTTACCTACAGTGGCGACGCCGCCCGTTGAGCGGTGCCATCTGCCCTGATATAGCCCAACCGCAGAATCGAGTGACAGGTTGACACTGGTTATGAGCCAGTCAATGAGTTCTTGTGACCAATTAGGCCTGGTTACTGTAATGGCATCTCTTAGCGCTAGTTCTACATGATCTCTCTTCAGTGAGTCATATAGTGCTTCAATGTCCAAATTGAATAACAAAACATTTGGTGTTACTGTTCCTGACTTATCTAGGTTGTCGAGCTTCTGTAAAAACATTGTGGAGTCTTGCAAAGGTCCGCACAATATTCTACTTGCAGGTCGTTCAGGAAGTTAGTTGCAATGTATTTGTCAGCTCTGGATGTTGGGCTCCTACTGAGGTCAATAACCAGCCTATAAGGTAGTTCAACTCCAGGTATCAACTCGTCTATCTCCAATTTGTGGACTTTTGGGTACACATTGAAGAAGGGGGTTCCGGGTTTGAATACGTCAAGGGTGCTGGGTTTTCCAGTCTGAGATGTAACCATGCTTTCAGTTATGCCCACTGTTTTTTTGGCATGATCCAAGGGGATGATATTCATTTTGACAGCTGACACCCAATGATTTCTCAATGAACTCATTATTTTGGGCATAGGGTTGCTAGTTCCAATATCAGTGAAGATTTTGGGATCTGATAGTTTTCTCTTGATCATTTGGGAAACTATGTCTTTAGTAAGCAAGACCTTTGCTCCACCTTTATCTGCCTTCAACACTACTAAATCACCCTCCTTTGTGTTACTTTGTAGCCATTTATAACCAATCATCTCCTCCCTTGATAGATTACCTTTCTGCTTCTCTGGTCTTATTGTATCAGCCATATTGCTAATGCCTTCTAAGGCTGTTCTAACCAAAGGGTCATTGTGTTCGTTTGGTGGTATGCTACACACCCCTCTATACAGCAATTCAGTTGGCACTGTTAACTGTATACCATCCTCCTTTTCCTCTACTACCTCATTCAATGTTTCCTCTGCATTTGAGATCATCTAATTTAATTATTAATTATATGCATTATGCACTGTATAATAATATTATATACGGTCGGTCGCTAATAACGTGGCAAGACTGTCGCTTGCCTGACTGAAACAACAAACGGTTTGTTTTCCCGAATCCGATTCAGGAAGCCAGGTTAGTTGGCACACTATATAAGGTTAAAGGTACCAATAGCAAGGTCACACAGATAGGTAGGGTCATGGTATGTGAAATGTAAATATTGCACATTGCAATCCAACGATAGGTGGATTGTGCAAACGTTGCTATTGATTTGATGTTGGTAAGTGTGCGTAACTTCATTCTTCAAGATTGATTTGATGTTGAGTGGTGTCAACGTCGTTGAGTCGGTATGTGTACGTAAGTTCATTCGTCATGCTTGATTGGGTTCCGAGTGGTGTCAACAACATACGGTTGGTATGTGGAATGTGCATACGTCGTCGTTCGTCATAGACGACTGAGTGGTGTCAGCCAACATATATAAAGGCATGTGCTGCAGCTCTGGTTATTAGTTTTCATTTTCTCGTTCGTGCTGTCTTGCCTAATTGCTGTTAATAATGTTGTCAATAACCGTTGTTAATAAGGTACCGTTGTTAATAAGGTACCGTTGTTAATAAGGTACCGTTGTTAATAAGGTACCGTTGTTAATAAGGTACCGTTAATAAGGTACCGTTGTTAATAAGGTACCGTTGTTAATAAGGTACCGTTGTTAATAAGGTACCGTTGTTAGTAAGGTACCGTTGTTAATAATGTACCGTTGTTAATAAGGTACCGTTGTTAATAAGGTACCGTTGTTAATGGTACCGTTGTTAACGTGGTACCGTTGTTAACGTGGTACCGTTGTTAACGTGGTACCGTTGTTAACGTGGTACCGTTGTTAACGTGATACTGTTAATAAAGTACCGTTGTTAATAAGGTACCGCTTTAAATATTGCACCATTGTTAATGAGGTACCCTTAATAATCAAGCAACTGTACGCCTGCCCCACCAGCCAATCATTGTACTCTCTTTCTGCGTTGGGTTGTGCAGTGCGCGCCACAGCCTGTGCACGTGCAGTGCGCGCGATGTGTGCACGTGCAGTGAGGGTGAAGGCGGTGTCTGGACACATAGCAGCCATGATCTCGTCATGATCCACCAGACAATCGTACCGGACAGTGCTAACGTGAGTCACCTGATGAGAAAGAGGGAGGGTGAGCGAACTGGGAGTACACGGACATAACCTCACCAGGCAAAACTTCGAATTAAAGCCACAATAGCACGTTTCGGAATGTTTCGTGGCACAAACTTATCACCGATTGAATGATTGATGATTTAAGCCTATAGGAGCCTATAAAGTGAGTGATTTGACAAACAAAATGTCCTATTGCATTTGCCAGAAGTAGTTTGCCCGAATGTCCGGCTCATGAAAATTATAATGTGTTTCAATGGGGTGAAAATTGGGAGATGGTATTGGGGCTTTCTTTGAATAAATGAGTGGAAAGTGGAAACTGGGACTGTGGAGAGTAAGTTGTTAGTTGGAAAGCACATGCTTGCCTTTGCTGAGCGATGGTAATCATTGTAGCTGTTCGTGCACTGCAAGTAGACTGGTGAGATGTTGATCCGTTTCCCTATTTCCAGGAGGGCACTGAACTTCTTGTCACATGATAAGACAGGGTACCGCTTAGTGAAGAGACACAGCGGCTCCTGCTCCTCCCCGGATATCTGCAGAGAAAACAGGGGCTGGGGTTGGAATGGGGGAGAAAACAGGGGCTAGGGGTTGGAATGGGGGAGAAAACAGGGGCTGGGGTTGGAATGGGGAGAAAACAGGGCTGGGGGTTGGGAATGGGGGAGAAAACAGGGGCTGGGGTTGGGATTGGGGGAGAAAACAGGGGCTGGGGGTTGGGAATGGGGGAGAAAACAGGGGCTGGCGGTTGGGAATGGGGGAGAAAACAGGGGCTGGGGGGGTTGGAATGGGGGAGAAACAGGGCTGGGGGTTGGAAATGGGGAGAAAACAGGGGCTGGCGGTTGGGAATGGGGGAGAAAACAGGGGCTGGGGTTGGAATGGGGGAGAAAACAGGGGCTGGGGGTTGGAATGGGGGAGGGTTGGAACAAAACAGGGGCTGGGGGTTGGGAATGGGGGGAGAAAAACAGGGGCTGGGGGTTGGGAATGGGGAGAAAAACAGGGGCTGGTGGTTGGGAATGGGGGAAAACAGGGCTGGGGTTTGGGAATGGGGAGAAAATAGGGGCTATGGTTGGGAATGGGGAGAGAGGCTGGGGTTGAATGGGGGATAAAACAGGGGCTGGGGTTGGAATGGGGAGAAAACAGGGGCTGGGGGCTCGGAATGGGGGATAAAACAGGGGCTGGGGGTTGGAAATGGGGGAGAAAACAGGGGCTGGGGGTTGGGAATGGGGGAGAAAACAGGGGCTGGGGGTTGGGAATGGGGGAGAAAACAGGGGCTGGGGGTTGGGAATGGGGGAGAAAGCAAGGGCTGAGGGTTGGAATGGGGGAGAAAACAGGGGCTTAGGGTTGGTGCTGGGAATGGGGGAGAAAACAGGGGCTGAGAATTGCGAATGGGGGAGAAAACAGGGGCTGCCGGCTGAGGGTTGGTGCTCGGAATGGGGGAGAAAACAGGGGCCGAGGGTTGGAGTGGGGGAGAAAACAGGGGCTGAGGATTGGTGCTGGGAATGGGGGAGAAAGCAGGGGCCGAGGGTTGGAGTGGGGGAGAAAACAGGGGCTGAGGATTGGTGCTGGGAATGGGGGAGAAAACAGGGGTTGAGGGTTGGTGCTGGGAATGGGGAAGAAAGCAGGGGTTGAGGGTTGGTGCTGGGAATGGGGGAAAACAGGGGTTGGGGGCTGGGGCTCGGAATGGGGGAGAATTGAGAAAGCAGGGGTTGAGGGTTGGTGCTGGGAATGGGGAAGAAAGCAGGGGTTGAGGGTTGGTGCTGGAATTGGGGGAGAAAACAGGGGCTGGGGGTTGGAATGGGGGAGAAAACAGGGGCTGGGGGTTGGAATGGGGGAGAAAACAGGGGCTGGGGGTTGGAATGGGGGAGAAAACAGGGGCTGGGGGTTGAAATGGGGGAAAACAGGGGCTGGGGGTTGGGAATGGGGGAGAAACCAGGGGCTGGGGTTGGGAATGGGGAGAAAAATGAAAACAGGGGCTGGGGTTGGAATGGGGGAGAAAGCAGGGCTGGGGTTGGAATGGGGAGAAAACAGGGGCTGGGGGTTGGAATGGGGGAGAAAACAGGGGCTGGGGGTTGGAATGGGGGAGAAAACAGGGGCTGGGGGTTGGGAATGGGGGAGAAAACAGGGGCTGGGGTTGGAATGGGGGAGAAAACAGGGGCTGGGGTTGGAATGGGGGAGAAAACAGGGGCTGGGGGTTGGGAATGGGGGAGAAAACAGGGGTTGGGGGTTGGTGTTCGGAATGTGGGTATTTGCCGTTCGATTATTGGATATGTGGCCTCGGACAGGGGTAAAGGAAGAGATTGAGATGACCAATTAAGTAGCTCGACAGTTGACACTTAATACCAATTACCATTCTGGGGTTGTGTTGAGAAACACACTTTGTAGATATACCAACATTAGACCCAACAGCTGCTCGGACTGAACGGAACCTCTCAGCTTCAGTTCCTTGTTTCACATGCCGTTCAGCAAGGACATCCACTAAGCTCGCCAGGCCAGGCCATATCCGAACAACCATAGGGACAAATGTTGGCTTTATACTTTTATAGTTTTATACCTTAAGCTTCAAGGAAACATTTCCTTGCGTTTGACACAGTACTGATGTTATCTTCGAACTTGATGTTAAATAAGCTAGTCTTTATGTGATACAAGATCCCAACCGCCAACGAAAGGCTGATCTTAGTTTTGATGGAGTTATACTCGCATTCTTTGCAGGTTTTTGGTTGCGAATTACTTTCTAGACAGACCGACTTACTGGAAGTAGGATAGTAGGATGGTAGTTTCAGGTTCGCTGGTTCGACAGTAATGGATAAAGGAATTGAGGGGAACGTTACAAGAACAGATTGGGTTGGGGTGTCTTTAGACTCACGTTTGTTAAGGTAACATTATCTGAGGTCTGTAAGCGGACCACGCAATCGTAACCAATGGCATGGTCAACACACCTCCCTACATCCACTTCCCCTGTCAGCTCCTGAAACAAGGGAATTACTCCTTGGTAATTTCTGTAACGTGCTTACTGATAACGGGACAACAGAAGGGCAGGATGTAAAATGAAGAACTAGGGACTGAGAACTGTAAAGAGTAAAACAAACTAGAAGATCTGTTTGCTCACCGTCTGCCAGGATATGGATCCCCCGCACTTTTCGATCATGGTCTCCATCTTGTCCAGCCCGTACACGGCATTACCAACGCAGTGAACGTGGGTTGCTGTCTTGGCTTTGGCTAGAGACGCTCCGAGACTGAAAATAGTCAACAGGTGAATGAGTGTCAGAAGAATTAGTTAACTCACGGCCCGTTCGCCGAGTTTGAAATTCAGTTTATTAAGGAGCGACCTCGTATCTTTTCCTTAGATAATCAAATATTGTTAAGTGTAAGTGTTACTACACGCTATTTCGGAGTGGATTTCCAAACTTCACTCGGCTTCGCCTCGAGGAATATTTCACCAATCCATACCACAATAGTGCGTTGTAACAGTATAATATCCACTGCACTGACGTCACTTCAGACGTGTGGTCACTTCCGTATGTGGTCTCACACTATGACATTATCCAATTATCCAATATGCCCCTTATCACCATAAAACTGGACTTAAATTACATATTTGTTAACCAGCTTTAATTGATATAGCTGAATGCAGGGGAAAGAAGGAAGAAGTTCACCTGAAACCGAGCAAACTTACGATAAAATTACCACTTTTCACGGAAATGATGGCTAATTTAATTGTAGACTATCAGTGTGATGTCATGAGTCTCATGTAATTCAATAAGTCACGTGCTTATCAACCGATTTAAGTCATACATAACCAGGTTTATTATGTGGGCTTTTGTTTTCGAAACCCATATTGATGAATAGCAGTTTAAGATAGCCTGCAGTCTGCACTGGTATTCTTCATCTGTCCCTGACATTTCGTTTCCACGATTGATGATATCTTATTGAGATGTTTTTAAACTATTTTTTGATGATTGAGACCCTAACTATGGATTAAAACTGCTCTGTGCTATCTGAAAGTATGACATCAAGTCCACTACAAACATTTTATGATTTTTTAGATTTTTCTTCCTTAGTCCAAGATTCTTGTATGTATTTTCTAGAAGGATCTATAGCTCCCCATAGGGGGTTTAAAAATGACCGCAATGGCCGATTTTCGCTTAAATCCTAATGATTATATGCTTGATGGCGCCTTGAACAGTTTAAAATGATGTTATTACATTATAGCGCATACGAAGTTTTCCTTGTTAATAAAGTCAAAAGTCTTTTCTTTCGCCTAGGCTATCATTCACCTTTTGTTATAGTTGTTAAACGTTGACGATTGCTTGATTAAGGCTTTGAATTTTGATGATAAACAGTAGTGAACAACTACATGTATTTTACTTGTTGAGATTTTCTGACCAGAGCTTCTGGGGCTCCATTCTGTGCACTCCATTCAAGATTCATCCAACTAAGAAAATGCTGCTCTCGGAATTTTGAATCGTGACCAAGATTCATACATTCGTGAAATTGGTCGAGAATTTTTGTCCATTATGGTGTTTTCGCTTCATTACAATCTTTCAGTACGGTTTATTGTACTATATCGAATCACTATTTCTGTATTTCTAACTCCCTGACTCCTCAGACAACATGTCCTTAACGCGGTTCCTGCTCCTGCTGCTGGTGGTGGCGGTGGCAGTGGAAGGCGGCTTCAGGATCAGGCGGCGGCGGCGGAGCGGCTGCTCGCCAGTGCACGGAGGGTGGAAGGAGGTGGGCGGGTGGATATGCATGTGCAATGGAGACGGCACAGGTACGTGGGTCATCGTGCAGACCTGCACTAACCCAGCCCCCTCCTGCGGGGGGAACGACTGTCCAGGGGACCACCTCAAACGTGGACCACCTTGCCACGAGATGTGTGCTGGGAAATAGCAAGGGAACAGGCCCTGATTACCGGTAAAAACTGAATTATTGTGGACTTCTTAGCCTGCTGCAGACTATCATTTTTTACTTTTCGTCAATTTAATCATTAGTTTTGTTAATTATTTATACTTTTTAATTTAACATTTTGAAAGGAAACATTGATAACATAGAATGATAATAATCAATTTGTTCTGACGAAAATTCGAGTCTCTATAATTGTGCTCCAAAATTCCTAATTATCTGCAACAGAACGGAGATCGTGTTGCAAAGCAATTACTATACTATTAGGCTACTTTGAATCTCGACTAGTGATCATTGATCAATTGCCTTGCCAGTGAACATTTGAAATACAAAATGTTATTTAACTTCAGACCTAACGAGCCATAATTTTCAAAATGCCGTTCTGAATCACAGCAAATATTGGGCAAATTGCCGTGTAAACTATAATTTAGCATCCTCTGGCGTGCTAATCCTAGACTTACCTAGAGAAGTAGGTTTTGTTCTGCTGTACGGGTGGGAGGGGGCAAGGTGGGAGGCACCATTGCAATAATAATGCTACTAACCTAGAGAATCAATGTCTTATCTATAAAGGTGTGTGGGTATACTACAAAACATAAAAAAATACTGCATCGATTTTCTAATTCAAGAATTGACATCAGAGGCGGAAGACACTAAACTGTGAATCATCAGCGGTTACCCTACAGTTGTAAGGTCTCCTGCCATCTGCGAATGAACATTTTGTTCTGGAACAGTAGGGGGGGTAGGGTGGGAGGTGGCAACTCCCTGGCAATAATAATGCTACTAACCTAGAGGTAGGTTTTGTTCTGCTGCGGTAGAGGAGGGGGGTAGGGTGGGAGGTGGCAACTCCCGCAATAATAATGCTACTTAACCTAGAGTAGGTTTTGCTGGCTGTACGGTAGAGGAGGGGGTAAGGGGAGGTGGCAACTCCTGCAAATAATGCTACTAACCTAGAGAATCCAAAAATCTATAAAAGGTATTGATACTACAAACATAACAAAATAGGTTTTTTTTAATGCTGGATTGACATAAGAGAGGAAGAGACTAAAGGGTGAATCATCAGAGGTTACCCTGGCAGTTTTGTCTCCTGCCCCTGCGATGTAGGTTTTGTTCTGCTGTACGGTAGAGGAGGGGGGTAGGGTGGGAGTGTCCCTGGCAATAATAATGCTACCAACCTAGAGAAGTAGGTTTTGTTCTGCTGTACGGTAGAGGAGGGGGTAGGGTGGAGGCAACTCCCTGGCAATAATAATGCTACTAACCTAGAGAAGTAGGTTTGAAACAAAATGTACGGGAGGGGGTAGGGTGGGAGGTGGCAACTCCTGGCAATAATAATGCTACTAACCTAGAGAATCCAATGTCTTATCTATAAAGGTGTAGGAGGGTATTAACAAAAACAAAATACTTACATCGATTTCTAATTCAAGGATTGACATAGAGGCGGAAGAGACTAAACTGTGAATCATCAGCGGCAACCCTGGCAATGTAATTCTACTTACCATCTGAGAAGTAGGTTTGTTCTGCTGTACGGTAGAGGAGGGGGGTAGGGTGGGAGGTGGCAACTCCCTGGCAATAATAATGCTACTAACCTAGAGAAGTAGGTTTTGTTCTGCTGTACGGTAGAGGAGGGGGGTAGGGTGGGAGGTGGCAACTCCCTGGCAATAATAATGCTACTAACCTAGAGAAGTAGGTTTTGTTCGGCTGTACGGTAGAGGAGGGGGGTAAGGTGGGAGGTGGCAACTCCCTGCAATAATAATGCTACTAACCTAGAGAATCCAATGTCTTATCTATAAAGGTGTATGGGTATACTACAAACATAACAAAATACTGTACATCGATTTTCTAATTCTGATTGTACATAAGAGGAGGGGGGTAGGGTGGGAATCATCAGCTCCCTGGCAATAATAATGCTACTAACCATCTGCGATGTAGGTTTTGTTCTGCTGCAGTAGAGGAGGGGGTAGGGTGGGAGGTGGCAACTCCTGGCAATAATAATGCTACTAACCTAGAGAAGTAGGTTTGTTCTGCTGTACGGTAGAGGAGGGGGTAGGGTGGGAGGTGGCAACTCCCTGGCAATAATAATGCTACTAACCTAGAGAAGTAGGTTTTGTTCTGATGTACGGTAGAGGAGGGGGTAGGGTGGGAGGTGGCAACTCCCTGGCAATAATAATGCTACTAACCTAGAGATGTTCTGCTTAGTCGCAGGTTTTGTTACAAACATAATGAATACTAACCCAGACGGTAGATTGAGAGGCGGGGTAAGGTGAATCATCAGCGGTTACCCTGGCAATAATAATGCTACTAACCCAGAGAAGTAGGTTTTGTTCTGCTGTACGGTAGAGGAGGGGGTAGGGTGGGAGGTGGCAACTCCTGGCAATAATAATGCTACTAACCTAGAGAAGTAGGTTTTGTTCTGCTGTACGGTAGAGGAGGGGGTAGGGTGGGAGGTGGCAACTCCTGGCAATAATAATGCTACCAACCTAGAGAAGTAGGTTTTGTTCTGCTGTACGGTAGAGGAGGGGGTAGGGTGGGAGGTGGCAACCCCTGGCAATAATAATGCTACTAACCTAGAGAAGTAGGTTTTGTTCTGCTGTACGGTAGAGGAGGGGGGTAGGGTGGGAGGTGGCAACTCCCTGGCAATAATAATGCTACTAACCTAGAGAAGTAGGTTTTGTTCTGCTGTACGGTAGAGGAGGGAGGTAGGGTGGGAGGTGGCAACTCCCTGGCAATAATAATGCTACTAACCAAGAGAAGTAGGTTTTGTTCTGCTGTACGGTAGTGGAGGGGGTAGGGTGGGAGGTGGCAACTCCTGGCAATAATAATGCTACTAACCCAGAGAAGTAGGTTTTGTTCTGCTGTACGGTAGAGGAAGGGGGTAGGGTGGGAGGTGGCAACCCCTGGCAATAATAATGCTACTAACCTAGAGAAGTAGGTTTTGTTCTGCTGTACGGTAGAGGAGGGGGTAGGGTGGGAGGTGGCAACTCCCTGGCAATAATAATGCTACTAACCTAGAGAAGTAGGTTTTGTTCTGCTGTACGGTAGAGGAGGGGGGTAGGGTGGGAGGTGGCAACTCCTGCAATAATAATGCTACTAACCTAGAGAAGTAGGTTTTGTTCTGCTGTACGGTAGAGGAGGGGGTAGGGTGGGAGGTGGCAACCCTGGCAATAATAATGCTACTAACCCAGAGAAGTAGGTTTTGTTCTGCTGTACGGTAGAGGAGGGGGTAGGGTGGGAGGTGGCAACTCCCTGGCAATAATAATGCTACTAACCTAGAGAAGTAGGTTTTGTTCTGCTGTACGGTAGAGGAGGGGGTAGGGTGGGAGGTGGCAACTCCTGGCAATACAATGCTACTAACCTAGAGTAGGTTTTGTTCTGCTGCACGGTAGAGGAGGGGGTAGGGTGGAGGGTAACCCCTGGCAATAATAATGCTACTAACCTAGAGAAGTAGGTTTTGTTCTGCTGTACGGTAGAGGAGGGGGTAGGGTGGGAGGTGGCAACTCCCTGGCAATAATAATGCTACTAACCTAGAGAAGTAGGTTTTGTTCTGCTGTACGGTAGAGGAGGGGGGTAGGGTGGGAGGTGGCAACTCCCTGGCAATAATAATGCTACTAACCTAGAGAAGTAGGTTTTGTTCTGCTGTACGGTAGAGGAGGGGGTAGGGTGGGAGGTGGCAACTCCTGGCAATAATAATGCTACTAACCTAGAGAAGTAGGTTTTGTTCTGCTGTACGGTAGAGGAGGGGGTAGGGTGGGAGGTGGCAACTCCCTGGCAATAATAATGCTACTAACCTAGAGAAGTAGGTTTTGTTCTGCTGTACGGTAGAGGAGGGGGGTAGGGTGGGAGGTGGCAACTCCCTGGCAATAATAATGCTACTAACCTAGAGAAGTAGGTTTTGTTCTGCTGTACGGTAGAGGAGGGGGTAGGGTGGGAGGTGGCAACTCCCTGGCAATAATAATGCTAACCTAGAGTAGGTTTTGTTCTGCTAACGGTAGAGAAGGGTAGGTTTGGTTCAATAATAATGCTACCAACCTAGTAGGAGGCTGTACGGGGTAGGGGGGTGGGAGGTGGCAACTCCTGGCAATAATAATGCTACTAACCTAGAGAAGTAGGTTTTGTTCTGCTGTACGGTAGAGGAGGGGGGTAGGGGTGGAGGTGGCAACTCCCTGGCAATAATAATGCTACTAACCTAGAGAAGTAGGTTTTGTTCTGCTGTACGGTAGAGGAGGGGGTAGGGTGGGAGGTGGCAACTCCTGGCAATAATAATGCTACTAACCTAGAGAAGTAGGTTTTGTTCTGCTGTACGGTAGAGGAGGGGGTAGGGTGGAGGTGGCAACTCCCTGGCAATAATAATGCTACTAACCTAGAGAGAAGTAGGTTTTGTTCTGCTGTACGGTAGAGGAGGGGGTAGGGTGGGAGGTGGCAACTCCCGGCAATAATAATGCTACCAACCTAGAGAAGTAGGTTTTGTTCTGCTGTACGGTAGAGGAGGGGGGTAGGGTGGGAGGTGGCAACTCCCCTGGCAATAATAATGCTACTAACCTAGAGAAGTAGGTTTTGTTCTGCTGTACGGTAGAGGAGGGGGGTAGGGTGTGAGGTGGCAACTCCCTGGCAATAATAATGCTACTAACCTAGAGAAGTAGGTTTTGTTCTGCTGTACGGTAGAGGAGGGGGGTAGGGTGGGAGGTGGCAACTCCCCACCAGTAAACAGCAGAATGTGCTTCACAGCTTGCACTTTCGTGTCCTGATCAAAGGATTCTCATTAAAGTCAGATCGTAGAGTATCTGAAAATGGCGTCTTTTTCAATGAATAGCATGTCAGTATCAGTTTGCAATGGTTAATGGGTCATTCATGAAAGAGGCTGTTGCATGTTCATTCTATTTTAAATCAATTTCAATTCATAATTGTTGTATTTGTTACAAAACCTGCGGCGTAACAATCAAAAAGGCATGCCTAAGAAAATTTGGTGCCTACAGGATCATCACTTGACCTAAAGTCTACCTCCGCCAGGTTAACCCACCTGACTGATGATACCGAGGATAAGTTCGAACATGAAGCCCAGACACTTGGGCTCGCCCTTGTTGAGTCGCTCCATGGACCGCTTCATGAAGGGGGAGTTGTGGGTGAGGGCTGCGTGTTTGGATTCCAGCCCAGATACCATGTTCTTCAGCATGGCAAGGAGGGAGGGGCGGGACGTTGCCAGGTTACACACCATGTCACGACTGTGTTTAGTCAGGTACTGGTATAAGTCACGTGTCATCGTACCTGAAGGGAGAGAGGGCTGAAACAATGAGCAATGACCCTGGGAGTGGGATCAATGACCCGTGATTAGGAGACTGACATATGAATATCAACCTGAATCAGTGTCTCAAACCATGGGTATATAATTCTCAGCAAATTCCAATCATCGTCACTTCTCTTTTCCCGTCACAATGTTATTAATAAGGACGGATGTCATTGATAAGGACCGGACCGCTGATAATCTGATATCTTCAATTATTTTGAATAATGCGAATTACAATTCTTATCATAGTACCTTAAAGAAGTTGATGATATGATTGGAGAAGTTATAGATCTGATCTTCTCTGAAAGAAACAAGTACATAAATATTTGTAAATATGATACAAATAAGTGTTTCTTCGCGAAGAAGGTCTATGATGGCTACCATAGTTTTGATAGTTTTTTTAAATTAATTGATAACCCCCCTGTTTATGTATTTATAGGTACTTGTATATCTAGTAGCTCAATGTCTTTTTTTTTCATTTATTTTAATTTAAATTAACTTATTAATTGACTTTACAGTATAATATATGTTTTTTCTGATAACACACTAACTTTTGACATTTCGATAGGCAATGGGGGCCTCAAATATGATTGTAGCACTGATGATGTTCTGAAAGTACTTTGCTATTTTACAATCAGCTCGTGTGTCTCATTAAAGTGTTGTGAAACCTGGCAATTGACAGTGACAAAGTATTTATTGACCTCTTTGGAAGAATTTCCATTTGGTACAATTGCTGTTTCACAAACACTAACACAAATCACCACAACTTGGATTTCACTCTATATAAACACTGAATATGGAGGGTCAAAACAGAAATGTTGAGACAGTCAGAATTAACAAAGAAGTCCAGACTGTGAATCGTGATTTGGAGCACAAGATTCTGCTCCACGAGCAAAAACTTGATTTCCTCATTAGAAATCGGGATGTCAAGAGACCCTGTCAAAGCTTGAGAGTAAGAGGACTTAACTGTTTTGATAGAGTTGATCAGTTGGTAATGTTGTCAAAGTTTGAAACTCAAGCTCTGGAGAAAGCCATCAAGCTGAAACAGAAGGAAATTGCATCATTGAAATCTGAGTTTGATTCAGTTCCCCATGAGGAATGGCATTTGTATCGAGAGCCAAACTGGTCAGACCTCAATCAACATGCAAAATCGCTGAAGAAGAAGCTGGATTGGTTAGCCCATTGCTCACAAACAAAATTTAAACATTGGCCTGCTAAAGGTCAAGAGGTCATAGCACGGAGAGTAGCCCAGAAAAATAAACAGCACAACATCAAGAAATTGAGAAATCGTAAAAAACGTGATAGAAGAAAGAGGAAAAACCTAGAAAGAAGGATAACACAAGTAAAGGAAAAGAATTTAGTGTTCAACCTGATACCTCCTGATGTGATGGATGTGCCTGATGCAGCTTTGGTAGTATTGGCTTACGGTGAGGGTTTTGTGATAAGTCCAAAGTTTAATCCATTTCAGTTCAGACTAGATGCAGCTAATGCCAGAAATAAACTTGAACGCCTAGCTAACCAAAGAAAAAAGATGATCTCAAATGCAGAGGAAACATTGAATGAGGTAGAAGAGGAAAAGGAGGATGGTATACAGTTAACAGTGCCAACTGAATTGCTGTATAGAGGGGTGTGTAGCATACCACCAAACGAACACAATGACCCTTTGGTTAGAACAGCCTTAGAAGGCATTAGCAATATGGCTGATACAATAAGACCAGAGAAGCAGAAAGGTAATCTATCAAGGGAGGAGATGATTGGTTATAAATGGCTACAAAGTAACACAAAGGAGGGTGATTTAGTAGTGTTGAAGGCAGATAAAGGTGGAGCAAAGGTCTTGCTTACTAAAGACATAGTTTCCCAAATGATCAAGAGAAAACTATCAGATCCCAAAATCTTCACTGATATTGGAACTAGCAACCCTATGCCCAAAATAATGAGTTCATTGAAATCATTGGGTGTCAGCTGTCAAAATGAATATCATCCCCTTGGATCATGCCAAAAAACAGTGGGCATAACTGAAAGCATGGTTACATCTCAGACTGGAAAACCCAGCACCCTTGACGTATTCAAACCCGGAACCCCCTTCTTCAATGTGTACCCAAAAGTCCACAAATTGGAGATAGACGAGTTGATACCTGGAGTTGAACTACCTTATAGGCTGGTTACTGACCTCAGTAGGAGCCCAACATCCAGAGCTGACAAATACATTGCAACTAACTTCCTGAACGACCTGCAAGTAGAATATTGTGCGGACCTTTTGCAAGACTCCACAATGTTTTTACAGAAGCTCGACAACCTAGATAAGTCAGGAACAGTAACACCAAATGTTTTGTTATTCAATTTGGACATTGAAGCACTATATGACTCGCTGAAGAGAGATCATGTAGAACTAGCGCTAAGAGATGCCATTACAGTAACCAGGCCTAATTGGTCACAAGAACTCATTGACTGGCTCATAACCAGTGTCAACCTGTCACTCGATTCTGCGGTTGGGCTATATCAGGGCAGATGGCACCGCTCAACGGGCGGCGTCGCCACTGGAGGTAAACTGTGTGTGTATGTTGCCAACATCACTGTGTATTGGTCATTCAAGCAGGTCATTTACTCCAAATGGCCTAGGCAGTTGTTGTTCATGTTCAGATTCATAGATGATGGGACTGGTGGATGGCTGGGTGGACCCATTGATTTTTTCAGATGGTTCAGTAAAATTTATAAAATTTTGGATAATGAGTACAATTTGAGATTGACTTTCAATGTTAGGAAAAGCTCTGAATTTATTGAATTTTAGATGTTAGATATAGATTTCTCGAAACAGAGCTTGACACCGATATATATTATAAAGAGACTGATGCCCATCGTTATCTTAATTTTAACAGTGCCCATCCTCCTCATGTGTTTCGATCAGTTGTCTATAGCCAATTTATCAGATTAAGGAGAACTATTAAGGACTTTTCAGTACTTGAATTCAGAATCAAGGAAATGATAACTTTCTTCAGAGACTCAGACTATCCTAAGTGGCTTCTTGAGAGTGTCAGCACAGATGCTTAAAATGGAAAGAAATGTAGAATATAAATGTAAGATTGAACCTCTTGACGATCGCAAGTTTGGGGTTGGTTGGATCACAACATTTGGTCCGGGTTATGACGATGTGCGGAAAATTGTAACAAAGGTCAACAGTTCTCTCGTTTCATCGCCATTATTCAAGGACCTGAGGGAACCCATCATGGGAGTTGTGGCTCGACGAGCTCCAAACTTGCGTGACCTATTGTTTAGCCAACGTTCCATCTGTTTGAATCCTGGCCGTGGTTTGGTCACCACCAGATGTACAGCACCCAATAGCAACAAGCGGGGCCGACCTTGTGAAGCTTGTAATTTAATGTCTGAGGAATCGGTCCTCACAATAGAAAACATATCATACACTTGCGCTGGTGGTGATTGTAATGCATTTAACATTATCTATGGAGCCCAGTGCACTGAATGCCTAAAAGGATACATAGGAAAAACTGTGCAGCCCCTAAGGTCCAGAATTAGTGAGCATAGAAACACACTAAATAATACCAGCAGCACTGGGGAGATTACTGACGAAAACACTTTAGCAGCACATGCCATGGAGCACAATATACAGACCAAGGCCGGGTTCAACAGAATTTATAAGTTTTTTATTATAAGACATGTAGAGCAGGAGAACATTACTAAATCTGAACAATTTTTCATTAACAAATTCAATACATTGAGACCATATGGCTTAAATGTGTCCAACCCAATAGGTTTAACTAATTGCTTTGAATTTTGATAGGTAGTTGTTGTAACCATTTTCATTTTCAGGGCACATTTTTTAAAATTAATTGATAACCCCCCTGTTTATGTATTCATAGGTACTTGTATATCTAGTAGCTCAATGTCTTTTTTTTTCATTTATTTTAATTTAAATTAACTTATTAATTGACTTTACAGTATAATATATGTTTTTTCTGATAACACACTAACTTTTGACATTTCGATAGGCAATGGGGGCCTCAAATATGATTGTAGCACTGATGATGTTCTGAAAGTACTTTGCTATTTTACAATCAGCTCGTGTGTCTCATTAAAGTGTTGTGAAACCTGGCAATTGACAGTGACAAAGTATCAGCTCAAAGAAGCAGTTCATTTTATCATCTATCACACCTATATAGTTTTCGCAGGTAAAGTTTTTATCCAAGTCTTAGGAATCCCCATGGGTGGAAATTCCAGTTCCCCCATCATGGATCTCACTCTCGCTAAACGAGAGTTTAACTTCATGCTAAATCTTTTAAAGTCCAAAAAGTTTTCCCTAGCTAAGATTCTTTCTAAAAACACGACGCTACGTCGATGATCTTATCACCACTAATTATCTCAACTTTGAAGCTCTAATCAAACAAATCTATCATCCCTTCTCTTGAAATGGAGAGGTCAGGTAATGACAACAAGAACGTGAACTACCTGGACCTCAATATTTCTATCCAACCAAGCAAAGGTTATTGTGTCTGTATATAACAAGACCGATGACTTTAATTTCTCTGTAGTTTCCTTAACATTTCCACAGAGTAATATCCCTCTAGAAGTAGGCCATAATGTATTCTATAGTCAAATCCTTAGGTATGCTAACATTTGTACTGAATTAGAAACTTTCCTCTTCAATCTTAAAAAAAGTTTTCCAAAAACTGATTGAAAGAGGATATAGTAACTCCAATCTTGTAGACATTATTAAACGTTGCCTTAATAAGAATAGCTTAGTCTTTCAGAAATATGCAATTTTAGATAACAGTAAAATTTTAGATCAATTTGTTTAGGTATTGGCACGCGAGGTTCTTCACATTCTGTACTGGATAGTTGTGCAGCTTGTTGCTGACCTTGAGCAACTTGCTGTATGATTAGCCTGGGACTGAATGTGGGGCTGGACAGGCAGATGCCTGTAACCTCCCATTCATTTTAACTTCCACTTTCAGGCGTAACATTAAGATGTTTCACCCGAATTTAATAACACTCATTGATCTTTTACCTCTACTGAACTCTTTCCTTTTCCTCCCCCCTTCCCTCTAAACTGTGTTGCTCAGGAATCCGGAGTCCTGGGTGGCCCAGCCCTGCAGTTGTAAGCTGTAGAGGTACGTGGGCCGAAACCCCTCCGTTTCCCTTTGTCACCTGCTGATGGGACACCTACATCGCAGATGGCAGGGAGACCTTACAACTGTAGGGTAACCGCTGATGATTCACAGTTTAGTCTCTTCCGCCTCTTATGTCAATCCTTGAATTAGAAAATCGATGTACAGTATTTTGTTATGTTTGTAGTATACCCATACCTTTATAGATAAGACATTGGATTAGATCCATATCATGGTGTTTCTCCTGGTGGCCGGTTCCTCCGCCCCGTTGGGCACAGAATTGATAGCTTGAATATGAATTTATACTCTATTATTACTATATCGTGGTCTCTATTCCTTTGATTTTCTTGTTCATTGATTATTCCAGATGTATTCACTTTATCCGTTTGTCATGTAAATACATTCTCTTGGCGTGAGCTGCCCGCCATGCTCTGGCGCGAGAAGCAACAGCACTATGTGATCCGGTGATAAGGTGGGCCGTATGGCCCCCGCCAGGCTGTAGTGTGATGGTGGGAGAATCTGTTTAGATTCATGTCATCTACCGCCCGCCTTAAGTGTGGCAGCCCCACACCAGTAGGGGTGATGTCCGGTCCCTCTCCCTTTACATACCTTGAGTCGGTGTGTATAGGAGGGTCACTTCTGACAAGGGGAGTTGTAATAACATGACTTAAACGTAGCAACAAATTCTATCACAAAAATCTTGCAAAGTGGTTAGACATCAATAGTAACTTCTTCCCACTTCCTCCTCTGTAATAGTAAGGGATGTCTAACCTGCAAGTCCTTTGTCACTAGTAAAAACCTTTTTTGTAGTAGTACATTTTAGTAATAAATTCATATTTTTGTCATGATAGTCTTAATATCTCCTGTAAGAATGCCAATGTTATATATCTTATCACCTGTTCCTCTTGTCAAAAACAGTACGTTGGTGAAACCAGTCAGCCACTTCACAAGCGTATGAATGAATCATAGATCGGGTGTGAAGAATAATGCCTCCACATTTATCTATGAGCATTTCAACCTTCCTGGTCATTGCTTCGTGAAGCAACTATCCAGATCATTGATTACGTCGATAAGGACATTTCAACCGACGTGAAGAATGATTTGTGTAGTTTGGAGGACTACTGGATTGACAGGTTAGGTACAGCGTATCCCTTAGGCCTTAATGATAAAAAAGAAGGGATTTGGCAGTATATCGCAAGGTATTACTGTCAACTATTTTAATGGTTTATCAAACGTTATAAACGTGGCAGAGGCAGTAAGAGAGCCTCTTGTAAGAATATGAGTAAAGAAGAGATTGCAGATAATCTCGTTCTTTTCAAAGACTCTATTACTAATTTTGACCATTCCTTATTTAAAACCCTGAGATCATATTCCTTAACAGATTTAGACTCCCTATTTAATTTGGCTAGTGTTAATTCTGGAATTTTGTACAATATCTGTGAATCATTTTGTAGGACATTCTCACCTAAATTCAAAGTGAATGAGGCTGAGAAAATCAAGGAACGTGAACATATAGTTTTATCATTTAATAGTAAATTTATGGATAATTTGAAATTTCAATCCATTCTCTCAGATAAATCTGTTGTCAAGCTTCTTCCTCCTCCTCTACAAGAGAAGTCTCTCTACGCGTTTACTATCGTTTATAGTAAACCTCTTAGTTTATCCGTTTGTAATTACAGCAAATTTCTCAAAATCTTACCATTCCTGATGTTCGAGCAATTCTAAATTCTCAATGTAACTGTAATTTATCATCTTATAATTATGAGCCACTAGGGCATATTATTACTGGTGACTTGAGTATTGCCAATGATCCAGATTTAAGAAATATTTTATCTTTCGGTAGTAAATTTAGAATTCCTTGTCATCAGACTGTGTCAGAGATCAAAGCTAGTATTGACGATGATTTGACAAGCTTTATCAAGAGCAAAAGTAAGAAGTACCACTTGAAGAACGCTGCTTTTTGATTCTTGGTATAGCAGAGTGTCGGATATCGTTGATAGACTTGGATTCTATAAAGACAACCATCCACATGTCTTTGAACAAACTGAAGACAATGTCATTGAGAGAGAGGGTGTCAAGGAAGAACTGAAACGTCTTCGAAGCTTTATATCATTTGTACTATTGATAAAGCATCTAACAACTTCGCTTTTATCTGTAAGAAGTTCTATGTTATAACTCTTCTCAAAGAACTTGGTTTTGACACTGATACATTAGAATGTACGGGTAACAAAACCTACTCTCCTCTCCCAAACGACCCTGACTTCTACGTCGAACAAATCGCTTCGACACTAAGAGACAAGTACTCCATCACCATCGACGACCAAAACATGTGTCTACCACGGCTGTTCTGGAATCCTAAACTCCACAAGAACCCATACAAAGCACGCTTCATAGCTGGGGCGAGAAGCTGTGCTACTAAACAGCTGAACATCCTTGTTAATTGTAGTCTTAAACTCCTACGAGAATACTTCAAGAAGTATTAGCCAATTTTGAGGGTACTTGTAGGCGTGCAATAATAAGTAATATTGCACTCCTCACATTGGCTAATACACTAAGAGCATGGCAAATGGTCATGACGCTAATAAAATTATTGTAACTCTCGGCTTCGCCTCGTGCAATAATTTGGTATTGTCGCACTCGGCCTGCTCCTCGTGCGACAATACAAATTATTGCACTCGTCTACGCCTCGTGCAATAATTTCTATTAGCGCATTCCCAGCCATACTCTAAGCGTATATTGTCAGACAATATACAATAACAGTGGTGTCAATGTGTTCTGGAGCATAGATTCTTCTGCACAGTTTCTTGAGTCACTGCAGAGCAGTGAAGCATTTAATCTCCAAATTTACGACTTTACCACTTTATATACCAATTTAGACCTTAAAAGAAGTTGATGATATGATTGGAGAAGTTATAGATCTGATCTTCTCTGAAAGAAACAAGTACATAAATATTTGTAAATATGATGCAAATAAGTGTTTCTTCGCGAAGAAGGTCTATGATGGCTACCATAGTTTTGATAGAGATCAGCTCAAAAGAAGCAGTTCATTTTATCATCTATCACCTATAGTTTTCGCAGGTAAAGTTTTATCCAAGTCTTAGGAATCCCCATGGGTGGAAATTCCAGTTCCCCATCGCGGATCTCACTCTCGAGTTTAACTTCATGCTAAATCTTTTTAAAGTCAAAAAGTTTCCTAGCTAAGATTCTTTCTAAAACACGACGCTACGTCGATGATCTTATCACCACTAATTATCTCAACTTTGAAGCTCTAATCAAACAAATCTATCCTTCTCTTGAAATGGAGGTCAGGTAATGACAAGTCCCTGTAGAACTACCTGGACCTCAATATTTCTATCCAACCAAATCCTTGTGGTATGCTAAGATTTGTACTTTGAATTTCTCTGCTTTTCTTAACATTTTAAAAAAGTTTTCTAAAAACTGATTCTATAGTCAAATCATAGGTATGCTAACATTTGTACTGAATTAAAACTTTCCTCTTCAATCCAAAAAAGTTTTCAAAAACTGATTGAAAGAGGATATAGTAACTCCAATCATAGACATTATTAAACGTTGCCTTAATAAGAATAGCTTATCTTTCAGAAATATGCAATTTTAGATAACAGTAAAATTTTAGATCAATTTGTTTAGGTATTGGCACGCGAGGTTCTTCACATTCTGTACTGGATAGTTGTGCAGCTTGTTGCTGACCTTGAGCAACTTGCTGTATGATTAGCCTGGGACTGAATGTGGGGCTGGACAGGCAGATGCCTGTAACCTCCCATTCATTTTAACTTCCACTTTCAGGCGTAACATTAAGATGTTTCACCCGAATTTAATAACACTCATTGATCTTTTACCTCTACTGAACTCTTTCCTTTTCCTCCCCCTTCCCTCTAAACTGTGTTGCTCAGGAATCCGGAGTCCTGGGTGGCCCAGCCCTGCAGTTGTAAGCTGTGAGGGGTACGTGGGCCGAAACCCCTCCGTTTCCCTTTGTCACCTGCTGATGGGACACCTACATCGCAGATGGCAGGGAGACCTTACAACTGTAGGGTAACCGCTGATGATTCACAGTTTAGTCTCTTCCGCCTCTTATGTCAATCCTTGAATTAGAAAATCGATGTACAGTATTTTGTTATGTTTGTAGTATACCCATACACCTTTATAGATAAGACATTGGAATAGATGTCATTGTCAATCATTTTATATACCTGCAATAATTTCTATGGATTTGATTGTGAGATGGATGGAGATACTACGGAAAAAAAACTTCTGAAAACTACAGTATAATGTAGCGCTTCCTTTATCTAAGTTCTGCCGTTATTCATTCGGGGTCAATGGTCATCGAGCCAGATTTTATTGTGTAATTGCTGCTTAAGGATGAGCAAGAATTCCACTCGGGCGAATCATAGAGCATTGAAAAATGCGGGTCAAAAAGACCGGAGATAATACGCTTAAATTGGTGAATGGTGATGAGGGTCAGACCAAATTCCCAATTTCCAGTGGCGATTGCCAGTCTGTTCGTGAGTTGGCAAGCAGCCTGGAACGAACCAGAGCTTCAATAAATTCGCCCTCACCGGATCAACTCTTTTGCATTGTTAGCTAAAAATCAGAGCAAAGCCTCCCCAATCCTCCAGTAGGATGATTTACAATAGATAGTCTATGTGGTCCAGGTTAATTACTTCTATTTGGGTTCCAACGAATCCACTATTCAACCCTACGATTATATGGAGATAATTTAGCTGTGCTAAACCGCTGATATAACCGGTCATTAGGCAAATCGAGTTCATTAGCAAATTATTAGTTAACTTGGTGTCTCGGAAGATCTCAATGCAAGGTTATTCAGAACGATTTATCAAAACAGCATTAAACAGCAATGAACGCGCACGCAGTTAATCTTCACGTGCAATTTCCCCCATCGCGCGCACGTTGTCATGGGGCATGACGTACAAAAAACATGCAGGAAATGTGAAATATCTTACAGGCCTGCAAAATTCTGAATTGCAGTGAAAATAAAACGTAGAAACCGCAATTTTAGGCTAGTCAGATAGCCTAAAAACATGAGATTAAGAAGTGCGCCTTCATAAAATCAACCACAGGTAGCTGAAATTTTTTTCACTCACATTGAGTCGGAAACTGTCCATAGTTGTTGTGTATGAAAGAAAAAGCCTCTATCTTGACCAGAATAGAAATTATGGTGGGGGGTCGGCGATTTATGATCCACCCTGTACACAGTTCAAGCTCCGCGCTGCTATCGGCTACGCTGCACCTCGTTCGCGAATTTCAAACTCCTCAATTCATATTATAGTTGAATACCTTTTACCGCATCAAAAACTTTCAATCAGATCAAAAGTTATGGAGCAACGCATTCAAAACAGCATTGAACAGAAATGAGCGCGCGCAAAATATGCAACCATAGCAACGCGCACACCTATATCCATATTGCACGTGGCTGCCCGAAAATGTTTCAAATTGATTGAATATTTTTTTACCGCATCAAAAAGTCCAATCACTATCAGATCGAAAGTTGCCTTCCATTGGTGATTGCCACTTGCCAGTCTGTTCGTGAGTTGGCAAGCAGCCTGGAACGAACCAGATCTTCAATAAATTCGCCCTCGCCGGATCAACTCTTTTGCATTGTTAGCTAAAAATCAGAGCAAAGCCTCCCCAATCCTCCAGTAGGATGATTTACAATAGATAGTCTATGTGGTCCAGGTTAATTACTTCTATTTGGGTTCCAATGAATCAACTATTCAACCCTACGATTATATATGGAGATAATTTAGCTGTGCTAAACTGCTGATATCAACGGTCATTAGGTAAATCATGTTCATTAGCAAATTATTAGTTAACTTGGTGTCTCGGAAGATCTCAATTCAAGGTTATTCAGAACATTTATTCTAACACCCATTATCCGAAGTCCTTACGATTCCAATCGCTGGTACTTAATAAGAAAACCCCACTCGCAAATCTCACTGTTGCAAGCTGTTCTAAGAACGGTTGTTTCTCTTTCCTGTTTAAGTTGATACTTTCTTTCAAGCGAGTCGGAGTTATTGTATGAACTACTTCAGTGATTGATAAGAGATGGATCTGACGCGGACTCTTCTGAGTTTGTCTGCGCTTATATCGCTACTGGTTGCTCGTCCTGTCGACAGTGGTGAGAGAACGGCATTATTTCAAACTACATTCCCTCACTAATCAATAATCAGTTTCCCTCACTTTCAGCTGATCAAACTCACTATTTCTCTCTTTTGTAGGACACCTCAACCAGTAAAGCAATAAAACAACGGAATACTGCGCTTTTCACTAAAGTCTTCAGACTTTAAAGGGATGGTGTAGTTTTGGGCTCAAAAATAGATTTTGTTTATTTTAGCCTGAATGTTACCGGAATATCATATCGACAAGTATGTGATGTGTTTCATTCCACAATATGCGCCCTGTGACCACTAATTAATAGATTTGTAACGGGAAATTTATCATACAATATACATAACCGCAAGCCGAGAAGGCATGGGGTCCACCTTTCAATATGATCTAATGTGATATCACGCTCATGAATTGCATCATTATGGCGGAACCACATATGTGTATGCAACAAAATAATATTTGGCATGTCCAAAATTGATTGGGGAACCATAATCCATATCTAATTAATGTTAAAAACCAATGAGTTTCACATGATAACCTCATAACATCCATGTGCCTTTTCAGAGCACAAATGGCAGCCTTAATTGACTTATTCCAGGGCGTGTTTGTACAAACAAACGTGTAGAACCTTATTAGAGGTCATGAAGTTGCTATTTTTACCGGAATAAGATAAAATTAGAAATTTGCATCTGAAAACTTTACCATCCCTTTAAATACCCTTCCCCTAGTTTGATCAGCTACTCGTAGTTTACTATAACTATATAAGTTAAAACACCATAACACCCCCTGTCCCTGCAGGCCCCACTCCCTGTGGTGAACTGTGGCTGGGTGGATGCCCCGAGTTCGCCCAATACATGATAACTGTCGCAATGTATTGGGACGCAACCGTGTACACCGTTGACGGCTGTAGACGGTATTGCGGTGCTACTGACACGTGCAGAATGATTGTATGGGATAATAGTTATAGTAAGGGAATTATATTGTTACTAGCAGGCCCGTTGGACCTGCTAACACACAGCTAACTCGGCGCTACTATGCAGCACCTCTTTCGCAAATTTTAAACACTACCATTCAAATTGATTGGATAGTTTTTAATTCTATGGCATCAAAATATTCTTATCAGATCAAAAAAATCAAATATTATTTTTTATGAAGGAGCAGGTTGGAAAATAGAACTTAGTCGTGCTAAACCATGTGAATTTTGTTCCGTTTTGATTGCAAGATGATATTAACTGATTATCATACTGACAACTGATTATCATACTGACATTGGACAATTTTGTTTCGTTCACATTGTTCCAGCCCAGGATGAATTCTTTGTTATCTGCTTCAGTAACATTCGACTCGATTAGATTGAACACTTTCGTAAACTTTGAATTGCTCTTAACGGTAAATTTTTAAACTACAATTACTACTGTTATCATTATTGATCATCGAGAAACATCTGCCACAATTTTATGAAAACAATCCATCTGAAATATCCTCCGTTATTCAAGCTATGTCCATTCTCCATCTTGAGATCTCGACTTCGAAGTACAAAGAAAACGTCAAATTTTCAAAAACTATGTCAGCACAGCATTTAACAGTAGTAGCGTAATAGAAAGCTCTCGCTAAGCACTGATTATAATCTGCACGTGCGCAAAAATTGGTTTCCATAGCAACGGCACCTCTTTTCTCGCTTTTGCCTTCGTTTCTCTTGATATCTTCTTGGCAAGCTCAAATTTAATTGTATACGGAATTACAGACAAACATTATTCACGTGTGACTTTACTTTATAAATAAGACTAGCAGGCCCGTTGGGCCTGCTAATACACAGCTCAATCGGCGCTGCTACGCAGTACCTCGTTCGCAAATTTCAGATCAGCTGAATGCTTTTTACCGCATCAAAAAACTCCGATCCGTTCAAAAGTTACGAACAACGTAATCAAACCACCATTAACGAAATGAGCGCGCGCAATTCTCCGTGCGTGTCACCATGGTTGCCCGCACAAATCGTAATGCGCGCGTTCCGAAGATGTTTCCGCCGTTACGCACAAACAACAGAGAATGCGAAATTATATTAAGAGACTAGCAGGCCCGTTGGGCCTGCAAATACAACTCCTCGCGCTGCTACGCAGCACCTCGTTCACCAAAATCAACTAAAAAATTTTTACCGCATCAAAAAACTCCGATCCGTTCAAAAGTTACGCGAAGCAACGTAATCAAAACACCATTAATAGAAATGAGCGCGCGCGCAATTCTCCGTGCACGTGTCACCATGGTAACCCGCACAAATCGTAATGCGCGCGCGTTCCGAACATGTTTCCGCCGTTACGACAAACAAAAAAACAGAGAATGCGAAATTATATTAGAGACTAGCAGGCCCGATGGGCCTGTAATTACATTGCTCACTCGGCTCAGACTAAGCGCAAAATCAAATTCATAATTTCACGCCGCGCATTTTGTCTTGTAAGTTCGTAACTATATCTGAAATAACTTTGCGACGCGCGCAGAGTTTCTGCGTTGCGCGCAAGATTAAAATGCGCGCGCATGTCGCGTTTTGTTAGTTCAACAATTCTATTTTCCCTTACGTTTACTTGCCAGACGTTGCCTGCGAGTCGGGGCGCGCGCGCTTCGCGCGCGCGAGGGGGCCAGGCAACGCCTGGCAAACGTTTACGTAAAGTGTTCTGAATCGAAATTCGTGAACTTCTCATTAATTTTGAAACACGCCGAGACGTAGGATCGAACATCGTTCGATGAATTTATTTCATCCGGTTGAACTTTTGCTTAGATAGTTTTTGTAATAACTTCCTACTTTCCAAAACTTCCGATAACTGTCGTCCAAAATATTCCTACATGCCTCATGAACTAAAAATTTAAATACATCAACATTTAAAAGCAACATCTCGACAGCTTAAATCACTAACGTAATTGTAGCACTACTTCTGAACTACTTTATGTTGCACGTGCGCAAATATCAACTCCATAACAACGGCACCTCATTTCTTCCGTTTGCATTCGTTTTCCTTGATATTTTCTTGGCAAGCTCAAATTTAAACTGTGCGCCCGCACAGACATAATTCACGTGCCATCTCCAAATTATATATAAGACTAGAAGGCCCGTTGGGCCTTCTAGGTCACAGGAAAAGGCATAGCATAAGCATTAAGCAATGCAGCAAAGTGTAATGATTTGTGGTCATGGCACTGACTCACAGAACATGAATCAAATCATCAATATCCAATGGCTAATTGAATGAGCTGAGTATAAAGTAATTCAGTGATAAACAATCAATACAACTTCACAATGTGATTCCATGACCAAAAGTTGAATCCAATGCTCTACGTGCAAAATCTTCCATTCGACTAAAGTGCGCGTCATTAGGTATTGCTAATTCTTTGGAGTACATCGCCGCGATGGCCGAGTGGTCTAAGGTATCTAATTCAAGCGCGGTTATTGTGGGTTCGAATCAATGCCGGGAAGACTTTTTTACTTAGTGAAAAATTTTACAATTTTGCCTCTGCTTCATGAAAAAAGTCATTCTGACTTTAAATTACATCATAAAAGTCCGTCTGATGCTGCTTAAAGCCTTTTACAAATACATCAGTAGAAATTCTAATCTGGTTACCAAAAACTAAGACAAATACGACGCAAATAACGGACATCTTAACATTAGACTTAAACCAGCCACTTTTGCAATAAAATTCAGTCGGCTAACCACTAAAAATTAAAATGCCACTGGGTGAGCAAGCCTCTGAAAACACAATTTGTGAAAAATCACAGAATGTCTACTTCAAAGCTCACTCGGCGCTGCTACGCAGCACCTCGTTTGCAAATTTCAAAAACCACAATTCAAATCGACCAAGTACATGAAAAAATTTTACCGCATCAAAAAACTCTGATCCGTTCAAAAGTTATTAGAGATCGCAACGTAATCAAAACACCATTAATAGAAATGAGCGCGCGCGCAATTCTCCGTGCACGTGTCACCATGGTAACCCGCACAAATCGTAATGCGCGCGCGTTCCGAACATGTTTCCGCCGTTACGACAAACAAAAAACAGAGGTTGCGAAATTATATTAGAGATGTGTAGGGTATCTGCAAAAAAAAATCCTTACTAAGGTTTTAGTGGCTCAATCGACTCTAATAGGTGTCTAGAGCCACCAAAAAAATTGATTCAAATTTTTGACTTTCGGAAACCTCAGGGTGGCCACGCCTTTTTGACCACCGTGGGAATTCTAAAGAAAAATTACTAAAAATTTATATAAAAGCAAATAGGGGCATGATTATACTCTAAACCAAAGTTTTTGGCACGAGGAATCGTTTAAAAGCAATATCTAGGTCCTAGAACCAATATTTTGGGTCATTATGGGCCGCGCCCACATTTTGTCATCAAAATTATGGCCAAAAATCATAAGTTTTCATATGGTCTCAACTAGGGCATGATTATACTCGAATCTTAGGTATTTTGAGACCATATGAAAACTTATGATTACAACCATAATTTTGATTTCTTCAGGCGTGGCCCAAATGACCAAAATTGTGGCTTTAAGACAGGCTATTGCTTTTAATATTATTCCTCATAATGACAAGTTGAAACCATTTTAATGCCCTATTTGTCGAAAGTCGAAAATTTGAATCAATTTTTTTGGTGGCTTTAGACACCTATTAGAGTCGATTGAGCCACTAAAACCTTAGTAAGGAAATTTTTTGCAGGCAATCCAGATGATTCCCTTACTACTTATGGTTACTGCTATCGCTACACCGAGGGTGCTATTAGTGGGTGTACCAGAGGAAGCGAACCTGAAACTTACACTGCGTATTCGCTCTACGAATGCTACGCCACTCCTGAAGGTTCAGTGATTTAAGTAATAGCTTTGAACGTGTACCACACGTGACTTTCTAGTTTATAAGCGGTCGAAGGTTATTTTGGGAGGATAAATAATCATTATTTATTTGATCAAACGATAGTGCCATTGGCAAATGGCAACCTGCCAGCCGGTGAAAAACTAGAGATTACTGGAATCCTGCAATAGAGATACAGACAACGTTCAAAAAGAAAAGTGATTTTGCGAATTTCAGCTGAAACTACTGTAAAATTAAAATCGTTTAAATGCTCATAACTTTTGATAAGATTGGCCGATTCCAAAAACTCAAAAAGCATTAGAACCGAGAAAGTCTGAATTTTCATGTGATATGGATTATTTTACACCGGTCAAAAAACATAAATTAAGTATTCAAGCGTCAAAGTTGAGTAAGTGTTTTTGAAATGCAAGATTTATGAAGGAGTAAGGCATTTTACAGGTAATCCCATTTTTCTCAAAATTTTCTGAAAAATTTCTGAAGTTGCAGGGCTGCACCTTTTTCATTTGTCAAGCAATTCCCATGAGATTGTGGCAGTATCAAGCCACATCTATCAGCTTCCAAATGCAATTTGAATTACCGAAAAATATTTAATATTGTAGAAGATATCGCATCTTTTGCAACTAAACCTGGAAATTTCAAGTACCCACCTTAAAATGGACCTAACTCGCTTATATCAAGGCAAATTTAAGAAAATTTGTTACTGTTACACAGAGCAATGATCAGCCTAATGATATCAGAAACAATGAAGGTGCTGCTATTTTTCAGTTCCACACAGTGATCGCTCAAAGTTGAAATTTACTGCGCTAAAAAGAGCCAAAAA
>WFMF01000464.1:110676-135734 GCA_011033025.1 Beroe forskalii
AGCTTTTTAAGATTCTGAGGGTTTTTTTTAGAGTCCTACAGCTTTTGAATAAAATGCGCGCGTTTTGTTGCCATGAGTGGATTCTGACGCAGTTCAGAAATTGCTCCTTTATCAAAACTAACAAGTGGAGACAATGATTAAATATGCGCGTAAAATAGCCAAATTTATTTCCTTATTTTCTGAGTACTTTGAAACGAAATTGGCTTTTTTGCTCCGAATTGGCACTACTTTGGCGGCTTGAATGGCTGGGAATGCCACTCCCATATTCCCTCTATTATTCCACTGGGGGTAGGGTGGGAGGTGGCAACTCCCTGGCAATAATAATGCTACTAACCTAGAGAAGTAGGTTTTGTTCTGCTGTACGGTAGAGGAGGGGGGTAGGGTGGGAGGTAGCAACTCCCTGGTAATAATAATGCTACTAACCTAGAGAAGTAGGTTTGTTCTGCTGTACGAGTACTGAGGAAGGAGGTAGGGTGGGAGGTGGCAACTCCTGGCAATAATAATGCTACTAAACTAGAAGTAGGTTTTGTTCTGCTGTACGGTAGAGGAGGGGGTAGGGTGGAGGTGGCAACTCCTGGCAATTATAATGCTACTAACCTAAGTAGGTTTTGTTCTGCTGTACGGTAGAGGAGGGAGGTAGGTGGGAGGAGTGGCAACTCCCTGGCAATAATAATGCTACTAACCTAGAAGTAGGTTTTTTGTTCTGCTGTACAGTAGAGGAGGGGGTAGGGTGGGAGGTGGCAACTCCCTGGCAATAATAATGCTACTAACCTAGAAGTAGGTTTGTTCTGCTGTACGGTAGAGGAGGGAGGTAGGGTGGGAGGTGGCAACTCCTGGCAATAATAATGCTACTAACCTAGAAGTAGGTTTGTTCTGCTGTACGGTAGAGGAGGGGGTAGGGTGGGAGGTGGCAACTCCTGGCAATAATAATGCTACTAACCTAGAAGTAGGTTTTGTTCTGCTGTACGGTAGAGGGAGGGGTAGAGGTGGGAGGTAGCAACTCCCTGGCAATAATAATGCTACTAACCTAGAGTAGGTTTTGTTCTGCTGTACGGTAGAGGAGGGGGGTAGGGTGGGAGGTGGCAACTCCTGGCAATAATAATGCTACTAACTAACCTGCTGTACGGTAGGGAGGTTTTCCTGTTCTAACTGTACAGGTTTTGTTCTGCTGTACGGTGAGGAGGGGTAGGGTGGGAGGTGGCAACTCCTGGCAATAATAATGCTACTAACCTAGAAGTAGGTTTTGTTCTGCTGTACGGTAGAGGAGGGGGTAGGGTGGGAGGTGGCAACTCCCTGGTAATAATAATGCTACTAACCTAGAGAAGTAGGTTTTGTTCTGCTGTACGGTAGAGGAGGGGGTAGGGTGGGAGGTGGCAACTCCTGGCAATAATAATGCTACTAACCTAGAGAAGTAGGTTTTGTTCTGCTGTACGGTAGAGGAGGGGGGTAGGGTGGGAGGTGGCAACTCCTGGCAATAATAATGCTACTAACCTAGAAGTAGGTTTTGTTCTGCTGTACGGTAGAGGAGGGGGTAGGGTGGGAGGTGGCAACTCCCTGGCAATAATAATGCTACTAACCTAGAGAAGTAGGTTTGTTCTGCTGTACGGTAGAGGAGGGGGGTGGGGTGGGAGGTGGCAACTCCTGGCAATAATAATGCTAACCTAGAGAAGTAGGTTTTGTTCTGCTGTACGGTAGAGGAGGGGTGGAGGGTGGGAGGTGGCAACTCCCTGGCAATAATAATGCTACTAACCTAGAGAAGTAGGTTTTGTTCTGCTGTACGGTAGAGGAGGGGGTAGGGTGGGAGGTGGCAACTCCCTGGCAATAATAATGCTACTAACCTAGAGAAGTAGGTTTTGTTCTGCTGTACGGTAGAGGAGGGGGTAGGGTGGGAGGTGGCAACTCCTGGCAATAATAATGCTACTAACCTAGAGAAGTAGGTTTTGTTCTGCTGTACGGTAGAGGAGGGGGTAGGGTGGAGGTGGCAACTCCCTGGCAATAATAATGCTACTAACCTAGAGAAGTAGGTTTTGTTCTGCTGTACGGTAGAGGAGGGGGTAGGGTGGGAGGTGGCAACTCCCTGGCAATAATAATGCTACTAACCTAGAGAAGTAGGTTTTGTTCTGCTGTACGGTCGCTACTAACCTAGAGAAGTAGGTTTTGTTCTGCTGTACGGTAGAGGAGGGGGGTAGGGTGGGAGGTGGCAACTCCTGGCAATAATAATGCTACTAACCTAGAGAAGTAGGTTTTGTTCTGCTGTACGGTAGAGGAGGGGGGTAGGGTGGGAGGTGGCAACTCCCTGGCAATAATAATGCTACTAACCTAGAGAAGTAGGTTTTGTTCTGCTGTACGGTAGAGGAGGGGGGTAGGGTGGGAGGTGGCAACTCCCTGGCAATAATAATGCTACTACTAACCTAGAGAAGTAGGTTTGTTCTGCTGTACGGTAGAGGAGGGGGTAGGGTGGGAGGTGGCAACTCCTGGCAATAATAATGCTACTAACCTAGAGAAGTAGGTTTTGTTCTGCTGTACGGTAGAGGAGGGGGGTAGGGTGGGAGGTGGCAACTCCCTGGCAATAATAATGCTACTAACCTAGAGAAGTAGGTTTTGTTCTGCTGTACGGTAGAGGAGGGGGTAGGGTGGGAGGTGGCAACTCCCTGGCAATAATAATGCTACTAACCTAGAGAGGTAGGTTTTGTTGTGCTGTACGGTAGAGGAGGGGTAGGGTGGGAGGTGGCAACTCCTGGCAATAATAATGCTACTAACCTAGAGAAGTAGGTTTTGTTCTGCTGTACGGTAGAGGAGGGGGTAGGGTGGGAGGTGGCAACTCCTGGCAATAATAATGCTACTAACCTGTAGAGAAGTAGGTTTTGTTCTGCTGTACGGTAGAGGAGGGGGGTAGGGTGGGAGGGTGGCAACTCCTGGCAATAATAATGCTACTAACCTACTGTACAGAGGAGGGGGTAGGGTGGGAGGCTCCCTGGCAATAATAATGTAGAACCTAGAAAGTAGGTTTGTTCTGCTGTACGGTAGAGGAGGGGGTAGGGTGGGAGGTGGCAACTCCCTGGCAATAATAATGCTACTAACCTAGAGAAGGTTTTGTTCTGCTGTTTAGAACTGGCAATAACTGTCACGGGTTTTGGAGGAGGGGGTAGGGTGGGAGGTGGCAACTCCCTGGCAATAATAATGCTACTAACCTAGAGAAGTAGGTTTTGTTCTGCTGTACGGTAGAGGAGGGGGTAGGGTGGGAGCTGGTGGCAACTCCTGGCAATAATAATGCTACTAACCTAGAGAAGTAGGTTTTGTTCTGCTGTACGATAGAGGAGGGAGGTAGGGTGGGAGGTGGCAACTCCCTGGCAATAATAATGCTACTAACCTAGAGAAGTAGGTTTTGTTCTGCTGTACGGTAGAGGAGGGGTGGAGGGTGGGAGGTGGCAACTCCCTGGCAATAATAATGCTACTAACCTAGAGAAGTAGGTTTTGTTCTGCTGTACGGTAGAGGAGGGAGGTAGGGTGGGAGGTGGCAACTCCCTGGCAATAATAATGCTACTAACCTAGAGAAGTAGGTTTGTTCTGCTGTACGGTAGAGGAGGGGGTAGGGTGGGAGGTGGCAACTCCCTGGCAATAATAATGCTACTAACCTAGAGAAGTAGGTTTTGTTCTGCTGTACGGTAGAGGAGGGGGGTAGGGTGGGAGGTGGCAACTCCCTGGCAATAATAATGCTACTAACCTAGAGAAGTAGGTTTTGTTCTGTTGTACGGTAGAGGAGGGGGGACGGGTGGGAGGTGGCAACTCCCCACCAGTAAACAGCAGGATGTGCTTCACAGCCTGAACTTTCGTGTCCTGATCAAAGGATTCTCATTAAAGTCAGATCGTGGAGTATCTGAAAATGGCGTCTTTTTCAATGAATAGCATGTCAGTATCAGTTTGCAATGGTTAATGGGTCATTCATGAAAGAGGCTGTTGCATGCTCATTTTAAATCAATTTCAATTCATAATTGTTGTATTTGTTACAAAACCTGCGGCGTAACAATCAAAAAGGCATGCCTAAGAAAATTTGGTGCCTATATAGGATTATCACTTGAACTAAAGCACGCCCCCACCAGCTTAACCCACCTGACTGATGATACCGAGTATAAGTTCGAACATGAAGCCCAGACACTTGGGCTCGCCCTTGTTGAGTCGCTCCATGGACCGCTTCATAAAGGGGGAGTTGTGGGTGAGGGCTGCGTGTTTGGACTCCAGCCCAGATACCATGTTCTTCAGCATGGCAAGGAGGGAGGAACGGGACGTTGCCAGGTTACACACCATGTCACGACTGTGTTTAGTCAGGTACTGGTATAAGTCACGTGTCATCGTACCTGAAGGGAGAGAGGGCTGAAACAATGAACAATGAGCCTGGGAGCAGGATCAATGACCCGTGATGAGGAGACTGACATAAATGAATATCAACCTGAGTCAGTGTCTCAAACCATGGCATGGGTATATTCTCAGCAAATTCCAATCATCATCACTTCTCTTTTCCCGTCACAATGTTATTAATAAGGACGGATGTCATTGATAAGGACCGGACCGCTGATATCTTCAATTATTTTGAATAATGCGAATTACAATTCTTATCATAGTAACATAGATGTCATTGTCAATCATTTTATATACCTGCAATAATTTCTATGGATTTGATTGTGAGATGGATGGAGATACTACGAGAAAAAACTTCTGAAAACTACAGTATAATGTAGCGCCTCCTTTATCTAAGTTCTGCCGTTATTCATTCGGGGTCAATGGTCATCGAGCCAGATTTTATTGTGTAATTGCTGCTTAAGGATGAGCAAGAATTCCACTCGGGCGAATCAGAGCATTGAAAAATGCGGGTCAAAAAGACCGGAGATAATACGCTTAAATTGGTGAATGGTGATGAGGGTCAGACCAAATTCCCAATTTCCAGTGGCGATTGCCAGTCTGTTCGTGAGTTGGCAAGCAGCCTGGAACGAACTTGAGCTTCAATAAATTCGCCCTCACCGGATCAACTCTCTTGAATTGTTAGCTAAAAATCAGAGCAAAGCCTCCCCAATCCTCCAGTAGGATGATTTACAATAGATAGTCTATGTGGTCCAGGTTAATTACTTCTATTTGGGTTCCAACGAATCCACTATTCAACAATACGATTATATGGAGATAATTTAGCTGTGCTAAACCGCTGATCTAAACGGGCATTAGGCAAATCGAGTTCATTAGCAAATTATTAGTTAACTTGGTGTCTCGGAAGATCTCAATTCAAGGTTATTCAGAACGATTTATCAAAACAGCATTAAACAGCAATGAACGCGCACGCAGTTAATCTTCACGTGCAATTTCCCCCATTGCGCGCACGTTGTCATGGGGCATGACGTACAAAAAACATGCAAGAAATGTGAAATATCTTACAGGCCTGCAAAATTCTGAATTGCAGTGAAAATAAAACGTAAAAACCGCAATTTTAGGCTAGTCAGATAGCCTAAAAACGTGAGATTAAGAAGTGCGCCTTCATAAAATCAACCATAGGTAGCTGATTTTTTTTCACTCACATTGAGTCGGAAACTGTCCATAGTTGTTGTGTATGAAAAAAAAAAGCCTCTATCTTGACCAGAATAGAAATTATGGTGGGGGTCGGCGATTTATGATCCACCCTGTACACAGTTCAAGCTCCGCGCTGCTATCGGCTACGCTGCACCTCGTTCGCAAATTTCAAACTCCTCAATTCATATTATAGTTGAATACCTTTTACCGCATCAAAAACTTTCAATCAGATCAAAAGTTATGGAGCAACGCATTCAAAACAGCATTGAACAGAAATGAGCGCGCGCAAAATATGCAACCATAGCAACGCGCACACCTATATCCATATTGCACGTGGCTGCCCGAAAATGTTTCAAATTGATTGAATATTTTTTTACCGCATCAAAAAATCCAATCACTATCAGATCGAAAGTTGCCTTCCATTGGTGATTGCCACTTGCCAGTCTGTTCGTGAGTTGGCAAGCAGCCTGGAACGAACCAGATCTTCAATAAATTCGCCCTCGCCGGATCAACTCTCTTGAATTGTTAGCTAAAAATCAGAGCAAAGCCTCCCCAATCCTCCAGTAGGACGATTTACAATAGATAGTCTATGTGGTCCAGGTTAATTACTTCTATTTGGGTTCCAATGAATCAACTATTCAACCCTACGATTATATATGGAGATAATTCAGCTGTGCTAAACTGCTGATATCAACGGTCATTAGGTAAATCATGTTCATTAGCAAATTATTAGTTAACTTGGTGTCTCGGAAGATCTCAATTCAAGGTTATTCAGAACATTTATTCTAACACCCATTATCCGAAGTCCTTACGATTCCAATCGCTGGTACTTAATAAGGAAACCCCACTCGCAAATCTCACTGTTGCAAGCTGTTCTAAGAACGGTTGTTTCTCTTTCATGTTATTAAAGTTGATACTTTCTTTCAAGCGAGTCGGAGTTATTGTATGAACTACTTCAGTGATTGATAAGAGATGGATCTGACGCGGACTCTTCTGAGTTTGTCTGCGCTTATATCGCTACTGGTTGCTCGTCCTGTCGACAGTGGTGAGAGAACGGCATTATTTCAAACTACATTCCCTCACTAATCAATAATCAGTTTCCCTCACTTTCAGCTGATCAAACTCACTATTTCTCTCTTTTGTAGGACACCTTAACCAGTAAAGCAATAAAACAACGGTATACTGCGCTTTTCACTAAAGTCTTCAGACTTTAAATACCTTTCCCCTAGTTTGATCAGCTACTCGTAGTTTACTATAACTATATAAGTTAAAACACCATAACACCCCCTGTCCCTGCAGGCCCCACTCCCTGTGGTGAACTGTGGCTGGGTGGATGCCCCGAGTTCGCCCAATACATGATAACTGGCGCAGTGTATTGGGACGCAACCGTGTACACCGTGGACGGCTGTAGACGGTATTGCGGTGCTACTGACACGTGCAGAATGATTGTATGGGATAATAGTTATAGTAAGGGAATTATATTGTTATGTGTAGGGTATCTGCAAAAAATTCCTTACTAAGGTTTTAGTGGCTCAATCGACTCTAATAGGTGTCTAGAGCCACCAAAAAAATTGATTCAAATTTTTGACTTTCGGAAACCTCAGGGTGGCCACGCCCTTTTTTGACCGTGGGAATTCTAAAGAAGAATTGCCAAAAATTTATATAAAAGCAAATAGGGCATGATTATACTCTAAACCAAAGTTTTTTGGCACGAGGAATCGTTTAAAAGCAATATCTAGGTCCTAGAACCAATATTTTGGGTCATTATGGGCCACGCCCACTTTTTGTCATCAAAATTATGGCCAAAAATCATAAGTTTTCATATGGTCTCAACTAGGGCATGATTATACTCGAATGATAGGT
The DNA here is from genome assembly GCA_011033025.1 of Beroe forskalii. Taxonomy (NCBI): domain Eukaryota; kingdom Metazoa; phylum Ctenophora; class Nuda; order Beroida; family Beroidae; genus Beroe; species Beroe forskalii. The sequence continues at coordinate 118,093 of WFMF01000464.1, forward strand.
ATTTTGGCACGAGAAATCGATTAAAGCAAATTTTAAAAAGCTTACTCCATTATTTTGGGCATTTTTGGCCACGCCCACTTTTTGTCATCAAAATTATGGCCGAAAATCTGAAGTTTTCATATGACTGCAACTAGGGCATGATGATACTCGAATCCTAGGTATTTTGGCACGAGAAATCGATTAAAGCAACTTTCAAAACGCTAACTCCATTATTTTGGGCATTTTGGACCACGCCCACTTTTTCGCATCAATATTATGGCCAAAAATCTGAAGTTATACTACGTCCTCAATTAGGGCATGATTATACTCGAATCCTAGGTTTTTTGCACCAGAAATCGATTAAAGCAGTTGTCAAAACGATCACACCAATATTCTGGGCATTTTGGACCATGCTTACTTTTTCGCATCAATATTATGGCCGAAAATATGAAGTTATTATATATTATCATAGCTTCATCCTGGGTCCAATCCCCCCCCTGAATTTTTCAACTCCCCCCTTGACAAAACCTCCCCCCGGAATTTTCAAAATCCTCAATCCCCCCCTTTTGGCCACCCGCCCCCTGAATTTCAAAAATTCGAACAACCCCCCACCAAAAACTTAGAAAATTTTTCTAAGATATGTCAATTGAAATTTTTACAATAGAATCAATCGAAACTAGAAACTTAATGACAAGATGAAAGTATGTAAACTATGAAACGTGACTGACAGACAAGAAATTAAGTCAATTTGAGTTTTAACATATAATATTTCTAATGACTGAAATGGTAATGAAGTTCAATTTTAATGTAAATTAATCCTTGAATATAATTAAAGCTATGAAGTGACACTTGTAAGGGAATCATGGCATGAAACCAAGCCTCAGGGATATTGTCAACACAATATAAAAACATAGAAAAACCTTGCAGTAGTTAAGTTGATATCACTTGAAAATGGCAGGGAATTGAAGTATTGTAGTTATTTGGCAGTCTTACAAAAAGATAGCGGGGGTCTGGGGGCGCAGCCCCCAGAAGCCAGAGGGTCGGGGAAAAAATATTTCTCACAGAAATAGGATTTTCATCTCAAAATAGGATTTTCATCTCAATTCTTCTGCCAGACCCCAATCCCCCCCCCTTAATTTTTTCACTCCCCCCTCCAGTCCAAGTCCCCCCAGAATCATTGAAATTAGGCCAACCCCCCACCTACCTTATCTGACCCAAAATCTTCATCCCCCCCCCCCCCTTTTCTTAGGGGGGGGGGATGAAGCTATGATATTATGTTCATTCCAACTAGGGCATTATACTCAACAGCTAGGTTTATTGGCATGAGAAATCTAAACGCTAAGTCCAATATTTTGGGCCTTAAGGAATATGCTCACTTATTCTCTTATTGTTATCGAGGTTTTGGTGACTTTTGATTGAATACCCAAATTTATCAACAAGTTTTAAAAAGGGGAGCATTATGATTTATACTCGAAACATATGTTTTCTTGCATGGGAAATAAATTAACTAAATCATATAAACGCTTTAATAGTTGAACTTAAATTTAATCAATCGTGATACGCTCATATTTGTCACGAAGCTTTTGGCGGTAATCGCACTATATAGTGACACCGCACTTTATGGTGACACCATGTCACTGTATAGTGCGCTGACACTATAAAGTGTTTTTACGCACTATATAGTGACAAAAAGTAGACCATAATATATTATTGACTGTCCCGAATCATCTTGAAAGGAAAGCGCACTATACGGTGACATGGCCTCATTAACGGCACAGTATCTCGGTGGATCACGTTGCATCCTATGCAAGTGATACGGTACGCGTTGTCCCTATTCATGTTCCCACACAGCATGCAATCACATTACATCCAGAGAGTGATAATGATATCAGAGGGTGATAATGGTGTCTCGTCACACTGCGGTAGATCTTACGCTATATCACAACATGCACAAGGTTCTCCCATAACCGCACTGGTCCAAACATCATGCACAAAGTTCTCCCATAACCGCACTCAATCAGCGAACATCATGTTACGTGTCTCGTCACTGTAAGTATATATGGGGGGTTCATCTAGGCAAAGTATCCCATTCGCAATATGTCTACCCTACAGACAACCTTCCGGCTTCTTCAGAACGTTCTCAACACTGATGACCAGGTCAACCTGACTCTCCCTCCTCCTCCACCACTTGTTCCAGCACCTCCCTCAACCCCTGCTCCTACACCTGCTCCCACCCCCTCTCATCCTGCTACTTCTGCTGACCCTGCTCCTACTCCTCCTCCTACCCCTGCCTGCCTGCCTCCCTGCTCCAACTCCTCCTCCTACCCCTCCTGCCTCCCTCCCTCCCATTGAGTACACCACTGGCAAGAGAGGAGGAACCAACATCATCTGGCTCGGCTACCGGTACTGCAAGGAGAGGCAGCCTGGGGACCGGTCCTACTGGAAGTGCACAGAACACTCTCGGGGATGTCCTGCTCGGCTCACCCTTCAAGACTCCTCACCCTCCTGCCCCCCTCCTTCCCACAATCATGAAGAAAGACCCAGCCACATCGCTGTCCACCTTGCCAAGAAGACCCTGAAGAGGAAGGCTGCTGACACCGACCTCCCCTCCAAACACCTTGCTGCTGCCTGCCAAGCTGAGCTGGACTTCGAAGCCAAATCCCACCTTGGATGCCAAGAGAACGCCCTGGTGAAGATGGCCCGCCTCTCCCGTCAGAAGTCCAACCACCACCCTGTCAACCCTACCTCCCTGGAGACCCTGGTGCTTCCTCCCTCCTACCTGCAGACTGCCAGCGGTGACGACATGCTCCTCTGGGACTCGGAGTACTCGCCACACCTCCGGAGATCCTTCCTCAGGACAACCTTTCTGCCCTTGCTGAAGCTCCTCACCTGGTCATCGACGGAACCTTCAAGGTGGCTCCTTCCCTGTTCACCCAGCTCCTGACAGTCCATGGGCTCCTTGATGATGGCTGGAGGATTCCCTGCTCCTACGGACTGCTTCCTGGGAAGACGGAGATCCTCTACACCAACCTTCTGGAGGAGCTGGACATCCGGGGACCCTTCCATCCTGACTCCGTGCTGGTGGACTACGAGAAGGCCCTGCAGAACGCTGTCCTCAACGTCTGGCCCGGCACCACCCTCAGAGGATGCTACTTCCACTACAAGCAGTCCCTCTGGCAGAGCTCTCAGTCAGACCTGGTTCCAGAGTACAAAGGTCAACGGATCTGCTGTCAGGAAGGCCTTTCAGATGATCAGGCCCTACCTTCCTTCCCATCGGAGACATCGACATGGTGTGGAAATCCTCCGTCAACCCTCCCCGCTGAGATGTCAGACTTCGCTGCCTACATGGGTATACTTGGTTGGGGACTTCTGCTCGGGCTCCTCTCTTCAGCCACTACCCTGGAACCAGTGGGACATACCCTTTGTGGACTACCCAGGAGTTCTAACATCACCAGAAGGCTTCAGGGTCTGGTCATGCACCCCACCCTACCATCTGGAAGTTCCTGGAGGCGCTGAAGCCGAGCAGGCAGTCTGGGCAGGAGTACTGCAACCACCTCATGCGGAATCCTCCCCCTCCCAGACAGAAGAAGTGGGTGAAGCTCGACGAACGCCTGCAGGACATCATCGACCACTACGATGACTACGAGCCGCTACGCTTCTTGACTGTTATTGGTTGTTTGATTGCTGGCTAATTTGATTGAATGTTTATTATATATTTCTATTACATATTCTGAGTTAATAAGTAAGATATTATAGATTTATGTTATGGATTCATGTTATTACAATATTTTGATCAAATTTATGTTTCTACCTTTTATATGCATGTCACAATGAATTTGTCACTATATAGTGCGTTGACACCATAAAGTGTTTTTACGCACTATTTAGTGACTTGGGGATTTGGCACCAAAACAGCTTATCACTATATAGTGCGGAGTCACTATATAGTGCGGCAATCGCTTTTGGCCATGGTCGTGCAGTTGGCAACAAGTCGACTACAGTGTAGTTATTCAATGGTGGTAAGGACTCTGTGCTGTTGGATACTCATTCGCAGTCGGCCCCTTTGAGTTAGGCACCTTCTTGAGGGTGTCCTACAGTCATGATGTAATTGCACATGCAATGATAGAACTATCAAGTCATTACAACGTAAATTTTTTTGGATGTTCATGGCAATCGTAGCAGCCATCATCGTCATAGTATCAAAGCTGACTTTTAGAATCAGGAATCCATCACAATCTGAAGGGTGGAGGAGAAAGCTGTATGGGACCTCGCATTTGTTTAGTTATACAGTATACTTAGACGCCAACTAGATGGTTATACCGCGGAATATGTAAATGTATTATGTATTATACTAGCAGGCCCGCTGGACCTCCTAACACACAGCTAACTCGGCGCTACTATGCAGCACCTCTTTCGCAAATTTTAAACACTATCATTCAAATTGATTGGATAGTTTTTAATTTTACCGCATCAAAATATTCCTATCAGATCAAAAAAATCAAATATTAAATTTTATGAAGGAGCAGATTGGAAAATAGAAATTCGTTGATCACTCTTAGTCGTGCTAAACCATGTGAATTTTGTTTTGTTTTGATTGCATGATGATTTAAATTCTGACAACTGATTCTCATAGTTACATTGGACAATTTTGTTTTTTTTCACGTTGTTCCAGGCCAGGATCAATTCTTCGTTATCTACTTCAGCTATATTCGACGCGATTAGATTGAACACTTTCGTTAACTTTGAATTGCTCTTAACGGTAAATTTTTGAACTACAATTACTACTGTTATCATTATTGTTCATCAAGAAACCTCTGCCACAGTTTATGAAAACTGTCCATCTGAAATATCCTCCGTTGTTCAAGTCATGTCCTTTCTCCACCTTGAGATCTTGACTTCGAAGTATGAAGAAAACCGTCAAATTGTCAAAAACTATGTCAGCACAGCATTTAATAGTAGTAGCGTAAAAGAAAGCACTCGCATAGAACTGATTATAATCTGCACGTGCACAAAAATTGGTTTCCATAGCAACGGCGCCTCATTTCTCCCTTTTGCATTCGTTTCTCTTGATATTTTCTTGGCAAGCTCAAATTTAATTGTGGACGGCGGCACATACAAACATTATTCACGTGTGACTTTACTTTATATATGTACTATTATCGACGGCGTATTAGCTTACCCACAGGTCGGGAGTCGCTGATTGGTCGAATGAGCTCATCCTCAGCTCATTCGACCAATCAGAGCGCGAGGAAGCTCGAGCTGATCGCGCGCGCGTCTGGTTGATCAAACCATGATTCGCCTCGACAAATTCACAGGAAATTCAATTTATCAAATTTAGTTTCACATGAATAATTGTGTTGAATTAGATCAAACAGTAAAACAGCTTCTTCTACTAACCAATTAATTTCAAATAGCCATTTCAAATAACCATTTAATTTCAAATAAAGACGTATCACTTGTAGTTGTACAGAAAGCTCATAAAATTATCCAATGTTGTCAACAAATACAACTCAACAATGATCATTTCTTGGATTCTCCGAAAATTTGGATCGATCTCGGGCATGGGAGTGGCAAGGGATTGATATTCGTACAATTTAGACGTGGAAAGGGATTAATACAGGACATTGGGAGGGACATGATAGGGCCCAATCTCAGGATCATTCGGGGGGAACATGGAGGGATTCACGGGAAATGAGAGGGAATTTATCTGCCTTATGACTTTACTAGGACTTCAACTTAAAGATAGGAAAAGGATCCAGTACTTGGAAGTAATGGCCCGAAAATCATTCATGTAGAATTAAGGCGGATATGGATTGGGAAGAGGAACAATCTGGGCGTTGGCATTATGATTTACAAACAGCAATTCAGTCTGTAATCATTGACAGTTTAAGGGAATGTAACCTTTAAAAACAGGGATCATAAAGCAGGCTTTACAACACACAATACACGCCCATTCATCCAATGTACAAGTACATAATACAGTTTTGTTAATTCTACATGCTGCACAACAGGTTTGTATGTGATGGGGTCCTTTCACTGCTGATGAGTAACCGCGGCCGACGAAAAGTACAAATTTACACCCCATTGTTGGGAAAATCTAAATTTAACCCAAAGAAAATGATGTTTTCACAAGTACAGCAATCACTGCATACTGTTTATAGGGTCAAACATGCAGTGTACACGCAACACTGCACGAAGGAGAGTGTCGGGCCTTGGGAAGCAGCGAGAGGAAATCATGGCGTTCAGAGACGTGGAAAACGATGTAGGGCCATTGAAAGCCTTGGGAGCTGAGGTAGGGAGTCAAGCCTTGGGAGCTGGGAGAGGGAGTCAAGCCTTGGGAGCTGAGGGAGGGAGTCAAGCCTTGGGAGCTGAGGGATTGAGTCAAGCCTTGGGAGCTGAGGGAGGGAGTCAAGCCTTGGGAGCTGAGGGAGGGAGTCAAGCCTTGGGAGCTGAGGGAGGGAGTCAAGCCTTGGGAGCTGAGGAGGAGTCAAGCCTTGGGAGCTGAGGGAGGGAGTCAAGCCTTGGGAGCTGAGGGAGGGAGTCAAGCCTTGGGAGCTGAGAGAGTGAGTCAAGCCTTGGGAGCTGAGAGAGTGAGGCAAACCTTGGGAGCTGAGGGGGGAGGGACGTTTGGGAGGCTGAGGGAGGAGCCGGCCTGGGAGCTGAGGAGGGGAGCCAAGCCTTGGGAGCTGAGGGAGGAGTCAAGCCTTGGGAGCTGAGGGAGGGAGTCAAGCCTTGGGAACTGAGGAGGAGTCAAGCCTTGGGAGCTGAGGGAGGAGCCGCCTTGGGGAACCGAGGAGGAGTCAAGCCTTGGGAGCTGAGGGAGTCAAGCCTTGGGAGCTGAGGGAGGGGATAAACCCTGGAGCTGAGGGATTGAGTCAAGCCTTGGGAGCTGAGAGAGTGAGTCAAGCCTTGGGAGCTGAGAGAGTGAGGCAAGCTTTGGGAGCTGAGGGAGGGAGTCAAGCCTTGGGAGCTGAGGGAGGGAGTCAAGCCTTGGGAGCTGAGGGAGGGAGTCAAGCCTTGGGAGCTGAGAGAGGGAGTCAAGCCTTGGGAGCTGAGAGTGAGGTCAAGCCTTGGGAGCTGAGAGGAGGCAAACTTGGGAGCTGAGGGAGGAGCCAAGCTTTGGGAGCTGAGGGGGAGTCAAGCCTTGGGAGCTGAGGGAGGGAGTCAAGCCTTGGGAGCTGAGAGTGAGGAGCCTTGGGAGCTGAGTGAGTCACGGGAACTGAGGAAGGGAGCCAAGCCTTGGGAGCTGAGGGAGGGGAGTCAAGCCTTGGGAGCTGGAGTCAAGCCTTGGGAGCTGAGGGAGGGAGTCAAGCCTTTGGAGCTGAGGGATGGAGTCAAGCCTTGGGAACTGAGGGAGGGGTTCAAGCCTTGGGAGCTGAGGAGTGAGTCAGTTTCCTGGGAGCTGAGGGAGGAGTCAAGCCTCGGGAGCTGAGGGAGGGAACCAAGCATAGGGAGCTGAGGGAGGGAGTCAAGCCTTGGGAGCTGAGGGAGGGAGTCAAGCCTTGGGAACTGAGGGAGGGAGTCAAGCCTTGGGAGCTGAGGGAGGGAGTCAAGCCTTGGGAACCGAGGGAGGGAGTCAAGCCTTGGGAGCTGAGGGAGGGAGTCAAGCCTTGGGAGCTGAGGGATTGAGTCAAGCCTTGGGAGCTGAGAGAGTGAGTCAAGCCTTGGGAGCTGAGAGAGTGAGGCAAGCTTTGGGAGCTGAGGGAGGGAGTCAAGCCTTGGGAGCTGAGGGAGGGAGTCAAGCCTTGGGAGCTGAGGGGGAGTCAAGCCTTGGGAGCTGAGGGAGGGAGTCAAGCCTTGGGAGCTGAGGGAGGGAGTCAAGCCTTTGGAGCTGAGGGATGGAGTCAAGCCTTGGGAACTGAGGGAGGGGTTCAAGCCTTGGGAGCTGAGGAGTGAGTCAAGCCTTTGGAGCTGAGGGAGGGAGTCAAGCCTTGGGAGCTGAGGGAGGGAACCAAGCATAGGGAGCTGAGGGAGGGAGTCAAGCCTTGGGAGCTGAGGAGGGAGCCTTGTTGTGAGGGAGTGAGTCAAGCCTTGGGAGCTGAGGGAGAGTCAAGCCTTGGGAGCTGAGGAGGGAAACTGCCTTGGGAGCTGAGGGAGGGAGTCAAGCCTTGGGAGCTGAGGAAGGAGTCAAGCCTTTGGAGCTGAGGGAGGGAGTCAAGCCTTGGGAGCCGAGGAGGGAGCCGCAGAGGCTTGGGGAGGAGTCAAGCCTTGGGAGCTGAGAGAGTGAGGCAAGCTTTGGGAGCTGAGGGAGGGAGTCAAGCCTTGGGAGCTGAGGGAGGGAGTCAAGCCTTGGGAGCTGAGGGAGGGAGTCAAGCCTTGGGAGCTGAGGAGGGAGTCAAGCCTTGGGAGCTGAGAGAGCCAAGTCAAGCCTTGGGAGCTGAGAGGCAAAACCTTTGGGCTGGGGAGGGAAGCTTTGGGAGCTGGAGGAGTCAAGCCTTGGGAGCTGAGGGAGGGAGTCGCAGACTGAGGAGGGAGTCAAGCCTTGGGAGCTGAGGGGAGGAGTCCAAGCCTGGGGTTGAGGGATTGAGGTCAAGCCTTGGAGCTGAGAGAGTGAAAGAGTCAAGCCTGGGAGCTGAGAAGGTGAAGGCAAAGCTTTGGGAGCTGAGGGAGGAGTCAAGCCTTGGGAGCTGAGGGAGGGAGTCAAGCCATGGGGAGCTGAGGGAGGGAGTCAGCTGCCTTGGGAGCTGAGGGAGGGAGCAAGCCTTGGGAGCTGAGGGAGGAGTCAAGCCTTTGGGAGCTGAGGGAGGAGTCGCAGGGCTGAGGAGGGGAGTCAAGCCTTGGGAGCTGAGGGAGGGAGTCAAAGCCTTTGGAGCTGAGGATGGGGTCAAGCGGGAACTGAGGAGGGTTCAAGCCTTGGGAGCTGAGGAGAGTCAAGCCTTTGGAGCTGAGGGAGGAGTCAAGCTTTGGAACTGAGGGAGTCAAGCCTTGGGAGCTGAGGGATGAGTCAGAAGCCTTGGGAACTGAGGAGAGGAGTCAAGCCTTGGGAGCGATGGAGGGATTCAAGCCTTGGGAGAAGAGGAAGGAGTTAAGTCTTGGGAGCTGAGGAGAAGCCGCCTTGGGAACCGAGGGGAGTGAAATGTCAAGCCTTGGGAGCTGAGGGAGTGAGTCAAGCCTTGGGAGCTGGGGGGGGGGTAAAACCGGGGCCGAGGGGGGGGAACCAACCCTTTTGGGGCTGGGGGGGGAGTCAAGCCTTGGGAGCTGGGGAAAGGGGGAGTCCCCTTTTGGGAAAGGAAGGGAAAAGTTTGGGGGCCCGGGGGGGGAGCCAACCCTTTTGGGACCCGAGGGGGGGAGCCAAGTTTTTGGGGGCTGAGGGAGGGGGTCAAGCGGGCGAGGGGGGGAGCCAACCCTTTGGGGGAAAGGGGGGGGTGGGAGCAAAGGGCAGGGGGTCACCCTTTTGGGGCGCTAAAAGGGGGGGAACCCAAAAGGAAGATTTTGGGATTTTGTGGGAGGGTTTTTTCCCCTGCCGGGGCCAAAACAACTTTTTTCCAGGGGAGAAACCGACCCCCCAAACCTGAGTGGGGGGATGGGAAAAACCATCAAATTTGGAGCGGGAAAAGGTCATGCCGTGGGGGGCTTTTTCCCAGACTTTTTCAAAAAATTTTTTTACCCAAATTTTTAAATTTGGTTCTTGATAGTCTCTTACTGATAATGACTAAAATTTTAAAAATCTAGTTATATTAATGAAAGGAATGATGTAGTTTGCCATTGCTCCATTGGTTTGCAGAATAACAGCCAATACTTACGACTGGACCCACCCTCGTCATAGACCATGGCGACTCATGGAACACTTCCATCTACGAGATCCAACCACAAGCTTAGAAACCAACCTGAAAACATTGAATGCCTGTGAAACTGAAACGTGCTGCATCATCAGTCATCACATCTGATGTTCTCGAGTCAAGGATACTTTGCCTGACATAACACCCTGCCGTGTTGATCGTTTAACACGACCATTGTTTATGTAACCTCACATGACAAATGAGTGACCATTGAGGATTAAAAAAAGTCTTCGGATACTGTCATCAAGGGGTGAGACTTATAGGTGCCACTTATTTGGACTACAGTAACTCAAGAATAGCAAGTTATTAAATAATAGGAAACCTGTTGGCAGTTTTCTTGATACGTGGTTTTCCTCACACAACAACAAGACAGAAACTATCAGCAGACCAGCAGCAGCAGACATTTTTCCTGTTGCAATGTAGCATGTATAATCATTGATTAATGAAATGAATCAAAGTAATACATTAAGTAAGATATAAGATGATACTGCCTGGTTTTACAACACATGCATCATATTCATCATTAACCAGCCCGAAGGAGCAGAAATTAATCAAATCTTCATTTGAACTGGATAATAGCTGGGACAAGATTGTCCCCAAAATTCCGTTAATGGGTAGAAAGTTTGGGTCATTTAATGAGAAAATTTTTATATCTCAGGACTCAGATCATCACTCACTTCAAAATGCTTAACTCTTCTCGGCCAAAAGACTTCATCGCCTTCGTGCTTTCTATGTTGTTTCATGTTGTCCTTTTATCTGTCTGTTCCACACAACATCAGCAGCTGGTATTTTCTGAACGAAAAAAACAATTATCACCCAATGCTTTAAGTACGTATCACGATATACACCATGGGGTTTTGATAGAAACGTACGCTTATTGATTATTAAATTTCCACCGTTTCTTTTGGATCTGAAAAATTTCATGGTCTTATTGGTCTTATTTGTTGTCATGTAAGTTGGAAATCAACTCACCTCTGAGTTATCTGCCGATCAATGGGAAGATCCATTATATTATCGATTTCCATCCTTCATAGAGGCGTTGATTCAATTCATAAAAAAATAAAAGACTCACCCGTATCGCTCTCGAGATTCTTTATATTTCAGAAGAAGACGACTTTGTCATGCTCCATGGTGAGATGGTTATGGTTCCTCAGCGGCCATGGCCACGGGTATAAATACTTCTGAAAAGGCAAACCATGATGTTACTGCAAATTGACAAAACGAAAAATGTTCGATTCCATAAAAAGTACTACTGTGTAACAATGATTTTAGCGAGAAGAATTATGATGTGATAGACCTGCTTATCTTTGGTACAAGAAATGTGAAAGAGTGTTGTACAGGGGTTTACACAACGCTGCCAGCACCGATCAGACAAATGTCACATTTGTCCAAAATGTCACATTTGTACCAAATTTCACATTTGTCCCAAATGTCCCGATTGTCACAAATGTCACATTTGTCCCAAATGTCACATTTTTTCTTGTCCCAATTCACTTTTCGAGACCCATTTTTTTCTGCTTCATGTGTCCCAATTGTCCCATTTGTCCCAATTGTCCCATTTGTCCCAATTGTCCCATTTTTACCAGTTGCAAGTCACTTTTCTCTGTCCCAATTGTCCCATTTTCTCTGTCCCAATTGTCCCATTTGTCCCAAATGTCTCATTTGTCCCAAATGTCCCATTTGTCCCTGTCCCAATCCACTTTTTTTGAGTTAGGGACATTTGGGACAGTGGCACCCCCCTCTAGGGTCCTTTTCGATTTTCTATATCCTCTGGGACCTAAAAGGGCGTTCCCATCCTCTTCCAAAAATATCGAATTCAACCCACACCGGGCGACAGTCTGGGTAGCTTAGCAAGGTCAAGGGTGGTCCACTTCAAGCATATCAAAGATACTGTATCATACTTCTTCCTATATTGACCAGTTAATTTTCAATAGTCAAAATTCAAATAAGTCATTACCTTCTTACTTTTTTAGGCCCTGCTCATCATTAACCATACGATCTTCTGTCACTCCACTCAGTCATTCGCAACGAGTCCTCTGTTGTCGTTCACGTGTTAAACTGAGATTTATCCATGCTAAAAATTTATTGTTATAATAAAAGTTAGGAACGGAATTAAAACGGACTAGAAAAGTAGAAATGTCATAAGTTACAAAAATTCCGGGGTAATCAAGTGAGCAGGGGTTATAGAGGTGACAAGGAGCCATCAATGTGAGCAGGCTCAAGACGTGAGAAGGGGGCAAAATATAATGCCAGGGTTTATAGCTGTGAGTCGTAGATGTGGTCAGCCGAACAGGGATAATAGTCAGAGATGGGTTTGGTTGAAAGCTGTGTGCAGATGCCAAGGGTCGTGAAAGTACGTTCGAGAGGAAACATAATATAACCTCAGGGAGGACAAGAGGTTTGCATGAAAGAAGAAAGACTTCCACCAGTCTGCGGGCATTCATATATGAATACCCGGAGACTGTGCAAGATATTCGATAATTTTTAGATGAAGGCAATTTGTATATGAAACTGTAGTTCTATTAAAACACAGATATTTCTAGTAACAAGTTGGCTAAAAAATGGGTGGACTCAACTCCGCGGCGGACCCGGTGGACCCGCTGCGGGTCCGCCGCGGACTCCACTAAAGTCCACCAGGAAAATTTTTTGGTGGACTTTGGTGGACCCGCAGCGGACTTTTCGAAACTCCGCCGCGGAGTGGTGGGTCCGCTGCGGGTCCGCTCGCTCCGCCGCGCACTGGTGGACAGTCCACCGAAAAGTCCACCTAAAAAAGTCCACCAGGGAAAAAGTCCGCCGTGGAATGGAGTCCACCGTGGAGTTTTTGTCCACCGAAGGACTCCTGGCGGACTCCACCAGCGGACTTTGGTCCAACAGCGGAGTCCACAGGTGGAGTCCACCAGCGGAGTCCGCCGGTGGACAAAAACTCCACCAGCGGAGTCCACAGGTGGAGTCCACCAGCGGAGTCCACCGGTGGACAAAACTCCACCAGCGGAGTCCTCGCGGACTCCACCGGACGAGTCCGACTCCACTTTTGATCTGATTGGAATTTTTTGATGCGGTAAAAAGTATTCAATCAATATGAATTTAACATGTGCTTAAAAATAGCGAACGAGGTGCTGCGTAACAGCGCCAAGTGAGTTGTGGGGGTATTTGAAGGCCCAACGGGCCTGCTAGTCTTTCTATATAACTAGAAAGGCCCGTTGGGCCTGCTAGATAATACAGGACCAAATAATAAGCTCTCAAAAAAGTTTATGAAGGAGCAAGAATTTACCATTATTCGTTGGTTACTTTTAGTCATGCTGACCGTGCAAGTTTTGATCATTATAATTTGCTTTATGATGAATTTAAATCTGAAAATTAAAACCGATGATCGTACTCATACTGAACGTTGAATCAAAGCATTGATTTACGCCAAGAGCAGTATTCCAATATCGCAATGAGCTGTGCCCAAATTCGATTCAGTTTGATTTTGATTTTGTTCAAACTTAAACTGCTGTAAATTCACATTTTTCCGTTACCATCAACTCAGCATTGATTTAAATCGACCGACGTCTGTCACAAATATTTGGAGAGATGATAACGGAAATAGCCTCCACGATGCCAGCCATACCCGTTCTCTATTTCCAGATCTTGAATTTCAAATGAAAAACAGTAAACACGTCGTTCTTTCAGACGCTAAACCGCAGCAATATACAACGTATCAGAAAGCACTCGCATAGAACTGATCATAATCTGCACGTGCAGAATATCTGTATCCATAGCAACGGCGCGACTTAGCCCAGCTTAGCCTTCGTTTCTCTTGATATTTTTCTTGGCAAGCTCAGATTTAATTGTATACGGAAGCACAGACGAACATTATTCACGTGTGACTTTACTTTATATATAAGATTTGGTAAGAGTATGGATTTTGTGTGTCGGCGTGTGGGATTATTGTGTCGGCATCATGGATAAGAATGGGGAAACCGTGTATGGGCACTGCGTCGGCGTGTGTGTGTGGATTTTTGTGTCAGCGTGTGTATGGGTAATTGTGTCGGCATTATAGAATAGAATGGGAAAACCATGTGTATGGGCTGTGTCGATGTGTGTATGGATTTGTGTCGGCATGCACGTGCAGATAGTGGGAAATGCTTGCGTTGCTATGGTAATATGAGAAGGGTGTGAATTTCATTTCTGGCTTTGTTGATTTTGTTGCTACTCCACTGAACAACTTTGGTTCTGATTCGAATTTTCGATGCGGTAAACAGTTTTTTTTATTAATTTTGAACTGTTTAGGTTCTAAATTGGCGAGTGTGATGCTGCGTAGCAGCGCCGAACGGCCTGCTAGTAATTAATAAATTGAGAAATTGGAACAAAATTTGTACATAAACTGAGCGGAGTCCATTGGAGGACTCCACCGGCGGAATCCACGGAGTCGAGTCCACTGGCGGAGTCGAGTCCACTGGCGGAGTCGAGTCCACTGGCGGAGAGTCGAGTCCACTGGTGGAGTGGAGTCCACCAGTGGACTCCACTGGTGGAGTCCTGCCAGGGGACTCGACTCCACTCAGTGGACTCCGCCGGTGGAGTCCACTGACTCCACGCGGTGACTTTACCTCCACAATTATTTTTTCCCTGGTGGACTTTTTTGGTGGACTTTTTTCGGTGGACTGTCCACCAGTGCGCGGCGGAGTTGAGCGGACCCGCAGCGGACCCACCACCCGCGGCGGAGTTTCGAAAGTCCATACGGGTCCACCAAAGTCCACCAAAAAATTTTCTTGGTGGACTTTAGTGGAGTCCGCGGCGGACCCGCAGCGGGTCCACCGGGTCCGCAGCGGGTCCGCCGCGGAGTTGAGTCCACCCATTTTTTAGCCAACAAGTTCAACCTAAAATCGTCGGTGGGAATGCAGCATGCCTACTTCTAAAGCAAATTTATTATCCCTGTTGCCGGGAACATCGAGGAGAACAACGTAAACTGAATGCTGTGCATTTTGTGACCATGTTGCATCAATTTTAACTCGAAGGGAACTTTTAATATTAAGCACGTCAACGAAATTGACTGGAAATTGCAAAACAGGTATGGTTTATATCAAACAATTATTCTGAGTCCAGAGTTCGAAAACACGGAGCAAATGATATATGAACACACAACTGGATACCGATAAGCAAGGAAAGGAAACTTGGAAAGGAAATAACACTGGATAATCAAATAATTCATATCATATACCTCCATGAATAAAAACAAAATACTGGAATCAGCTATACATAGTACCTACAGTCATTGAAAACTCAAACAAATACAAAAGTTGTCACAAGTTCTTGAATCTCGATGTCATCCTAAGGCTAGAGCTAATTAAGGTAAATGCGAGGGAGTCAATGTTATCAATGAATTAGTCAATGCAACCATAAACCATTATGTTGTAGTCTACGTTTCAATATGAGCCAGTCTTGATTAGCTCATCGAAATGTGTCAAATCCTCAGCACCAGTGCCAAGGCATTAATTACGTAGTCGAGAATATAAATTAGGTATTAGTTGTAACCAAAACATTGCCCTGAAAGGCAGCAAATATGAGAAAATTGCGTTGGTCAGGAAACAGAATAAATAAAGACTGAAATAACAGATAAACAATTAAGTGAATTCAAAAGTTGTCCACTGTCCAATTTAAAATCAACGTAAAGGAATACAATTAAAATCATGATTTCAAGGCCTGGACGCCTCGTACACGAGCTGACTCGTGACGTCACTGAAACAGCACAAGAGAAATGCAGCAATGTTGCTTCACTTCAAAAAGGAAGATTTGGCTAGCGCTCGATTTTATAACTGTGTTATCCATATAAAATTGCGGCTCCCAAATAAATTTAATCAACTAGACAGGAAATTGATGAAAATCACAAAAAATAAAATGAGTATCATTGATTATATGTTATTTTGGCCAGAAATTGCAAAATAAAATAAAATTTATCATGAAATTGGTGGATACAGCATCCATGCGTAGCTAAATGCTGCGCGCGTCGCGCGCGGCCGCTGGCCGCAGATTACGACCGCCGAATAGTAGGGGGGTCACATAAAAAATCAAATTTGACGAATCCCCACAAAAATGGTATCAAAATGATCAGCACGATGAGTACTTTCAAACAAACTAAGTTTTATGGGTCTTTAAGATAATTTGAGAGAGTTATAGGCTGCACGACACACAAGGCCGCGCTCAAAATAAGCAACGCCGAAATTTCGCTTCAAATTACGCATAATCGTCATCACAAAACATGCAATAAAAAGAAAAATCATCGCTCAAACTACAAGATAAGACATGGAAATCAAAGCTTGATCATTCGCTGTCGTTCCTCGAAACTTTCAGGGTTATACATTATGTGGAAGGAGAGATATCATTCTTCAAAGTCAACTGGTCAAAATTCGGACGTATTTCGTCCATAACTCGCTCAGGATAGACGTAGAACAAATCTGAAAACACTATTTAATAGCGCGCAAGCGCCCCCGTACATTCCACGGTGCGCGCAATTCTTAATGTTGAAACGTATCGTGCGCGCTGATTAGTTTCGTTGTTTGGTATATTTTGTCAGTTTCGCGTCGCACTGAAAAAATTGATTTTACTAAAGTTCTACAGTCCACATTTTTCATCAGTCATCATGAAACTTTTCGAAATGTCGGAGAACAAGAATTTTAGAGTTGACAAGCCGGAACAGAATTTTCGAATCGATCAAGTGATGAGATATAGGCAATTTAATTGGAAATTTACAAAATTTGGTGCCAATTTCGGCCATAATTTCCGTTCTGAGTAAAATTTTTAGAATTCTGTCCACTTATCATGTGCATCATTGTGTTTCTAGCACATCCAAATTTCAGATCGATCAGACAAGTAGATTTGGAGTTATGTCCATTTGAATGCTAAAATTTGTGTTTCACTTTTTCTCGTAAATTCGTGCTAGTACTTTGTGCGCAACTACGCGTTGTGACCCCCCTACGAATAGCGCATTGGTATGAATTGCGCGCGAAACCTGTGGGTAAGCTAATACGCCGTCGATAATAGAGGATCACGCCTATGTATATCTTGCGGCGTGTGCTTAATTGCATCACCCTAATTAGAGCCCCCAAAGATTCCGCTTTCTGCAGCAATACAGCACCCTGCGCTGCATATCAATATCAATAACAGTACGCTAGCGATACAGCGAGTCTAATTATTATTATAATTACAGTCTTGGTACTACGTTTCGCTTTTCACCCGCATAACTATGACATAAATTAATATCATTCGATTCACCAACCAAAAATTTCAAAAACAGATGCTATATGCGACAAAATGAACAGTTTAAACAGTAAATTCAATCTATATGGACTGGATCACTGCCCAGCCAGTGTAAATCTTAGTACTGTGACTGGGCTTTCAGGTCATCACTGGTCCCTCTTCATTATTTTGACCCATTTTTTTCTTGTTTGAGGATCTTTTGGCAGGAATATGTAAGTCTGTAAAAGTCTTTCCCAGGATGTGCACTGTACTATCCCAATTGTCCCAAACTCAAGATTGGGACAGGGACAAATGCGACAGACTAAATTGGACAAATGGGACTCAAAAGTGAATTGGCACTTGGACAATTGGGACAGAAAAAATGTGACCCAAACAGTGGGTGGACAGGGACATTTGGGACAACTAGAGACTAATGGAACTCAAATGGTTGTTGGTGAGCGGCAGTTTGGCACTTTGACATTTCTTAACCACGATCTGTCTGTTTGAAGCAAAAGTTACAGTGTAGTGACAGTGTGGCAGTTGCTGCGGTGCAACTGCCACGTTCTTTTCTATGATAGGTTTCGAAAGAAAGAAAACATTTAACGAAGACAACCAAACAAAGACAGCCAAACGTGTTAGTATAGTAGTATGGAAAAAAAATAAAAAACC